>JASSUY010028036.1:0-22219 GCA_032466535.1 Forpus xanthops | reverse complement strand
TGAAAAATCCATAACACAGTGCTACACCAGCTACTGCTTAAAGAAAAATGACTGCTGCTGCTGAACCCATGACACACATGCATCTTGGAGTATTAAAACAGCAGAAAGCAAAGAAAAAGAAATCATGGTGCTGTTAGAAGTACCAGTGTTAGATCCCCAGGCACTCATCCCACAAACAAAACCCAGCTTCTCATTTGGAGTCACAGGATCCCTTGTTTCCTGTTTATCCATCAGAATATCCCTCTGCATCCAAGAGATGCACCTGCAGTATTTCTCAATATCACCCATAGATTCAAGCATTTTAGCTCTCTTGCTTCAAACCAGAGGCAAAGCTGCTGAGAGGCATCTCAGGATGGAGACCAAGGGTTCCCTGCATAAAGCCTTCTTCAGTTCACATCTGAGACAGCCCTCTTCCCCCATATCATCACAGAGTCCTTGGGTCTCCAGCCTTCCCCCCTCAATGCTGAAGGAAGCAGTCATGCAGCAGGGAGCAGAAGAACAAACTCAGGCAGCATGTGTGTTAGAGAATAACCTGAACAATAAGGAACTTCCACACCATCTGTGGCATCTTAAATACAAGCAAAATACCACTTCCCAGAAGAGGTTCTGGAAGCAGAGTGGAAACGGGAAAAGAAGGGGCCCTGAAGACCCGGCCAGTTAATGTCTCAATACAATTTGGCTTTTACCAGAACTCCTCTGCTTGCTTTTAATCAGAAACACTCCCAGAGATTTATCTCCCCTTTTTCCCCACTAACTTGTCCAGATCTTTCCTCAGTTTCTATGCACTTGCAAGGACAGACTCTAATCCAAAGCTTACTCCACCTCTGAGGTCTGTCACACTTGGTAGACAGCAGCACAGCACCTATCAAAGCTGTGTCCTATGGAGACCTGGATCTGAAGGAAATGCTGGCTCCAGGGAGTTGTTCTGACCATGCTCAGCCCATGCACACTGCACTCCCCTGTAACCCTGTGCCTCTCTCTGGCTGCCTTGTGCAGAGCTACAGATGATTACAATGAATAATGATCCCCTCTTTTGCACCCCCAGCCTCCAATAACAGAGATATCCATTAGAAGCTTCACCTTTTCATTTAACTTAATTAAATGGTGGCAAATGGCTTATTTGGGGCTTTCCTGCAGCCTTTTGTACCTAAACTTGGCATAAATGGACCATGTGCATTCACCTCTTCCAAATTAACGCTTGATGACTTGTACATGTAGAATGAGATCACAATGAATAACATGAACACAGCCTGGATTCACCAGGGCTCCTCAGCTCTGTGCTGCAGTTACCTTCATGTGAGTAAGCATCTAATTACATAGACAGTGCTAATAGCCAGGGGATGAAAGCCAGGGGATGAAATCCAGGGCCTTTATAAGCAAGGGGAGTCCTGCTCAGGATATCCACCTCGACTTCACACATCATTTCCACAAAGGCTAATTTACTAACAGGGAGACAGATGGGCTGCATGCTGCCAGATGCCACCCAGTGTTAGTCTTTATGCAGTGCCCATTTGGCTATAGAGACATGCAAGGCACAGCTTCCATTAGATGACTGGAAACATCAGCCCTGGGTATCATTTAGAGGCAGGGTAAAGCCTGACACTCGAGAATAGATCAAACATCATCACATTGCATGGTATAAACTGGTAATCGCAGTGAGAATGTGACTATTTCCACTTGCTCAGGATCAAAGTTCAGTGTTCAAGGAGCTAATAACATCAATAGACGATGCATGGATGAGAGACAGAGGAAGGAGAGGGTTAACAGATCAACTGTAGTGGCTGAAAGTGATACAGAAAACACCATACATCAGGTCTTTCCCATTCCTCGACCTCCAGTTTACCATGTTACTCTATGACTTCAAGTGCACAGTCAATGGCAGTATGGAGAAGACATCTGCTTTCAGCAGAACACCCCTACCCCCGGGCACCACCATACCAGGGGCCCTGATGCTGCTAAGTCAAAACAGAGCAAATCCACTGACAGCTTTTGGCACAGAAAGGCTTCCACTGTAAGCTGCAAGAGCTCTCATTTGCAAGGCAGCACCATTTCGTGTTTAACAGGAAAATCTACTCTGAAAAGGAGCATTGAAAAGTGGCACTTTCATCCCCCCTGGCCACACTCCTGTGTATATTTAGTATTGTATTCACAGGCTTGGAAGATAACAAGCAAACCTGTATTCTGCTGCCACAGGAGGTAATGTCTGTTTCAACCTGCAGCCCCTCTTTTTCCTCCCAAACCAAGCATTGCAATCATTTTTTAGCCTAAAAACCACCTGAGCTTTTATAACAGAGCCATACTAAAAAAAAGGTGATATTTAAAACCACACATCCCCTCACTGCTCCCTTTGGCTTTAAAAGGCAGGAGCAAGTAGCAGCTAGGACTGAGCTTGATCCATGTGCTCACCTCCTTGCTACCTGCGCATCCATACCTATGGCAGAAAATGAGCACCCAGCCCTCAAACGCTCTCATTTTGAGAGCCTTAGGATAAGCTCAGATGATAAAAGCAGATCCTAAGGTTTGACCATCCCATTCTCCCCCACATTTGCCTTTGTCTTTGGGCCTAAAACCTCAAATGCCAGCAGCATTGCAGGCTCTGCTTAAAAAACTAACACAGGAGAGGAAGTGCACAGAAAGCTCAGCCACTACGCTGCTGGAAGAGCTATGGAGAGAGGAAGTAAAGCAGAGCTGAATCCTTACCTGCCAGGGCCTGGTTCACCTTGCTGGGTTTAGGCATCTTAACAGGCAGGGCTGGAGCACTGGAGAGAAAAACAAAGGGACAAGCTCAAGAGCACAACTCTACCACCACCAAAACAGCCAATGTAGCAATGCACTGATCCCTCCTGGATAAATAACAAAGACTAATTGCTCTGATGAACCCCATCTGAGACACCCACCCCCGGCACTGGTCCAGCACGTACATTTAAGGAGCCCAGAGCTACCTAATAGGTTTACGCATCTCCAAGGTGGATTTCAGACCTATGTAGCTGCATCCAGTTCCATTTCTTCTAAGCTGGATGACGGTCTTGAGTCTTGCTTGGGACATGTTGGTAGACCCTGTTGCCAACTCACTGCTTTGATCCCATGATGCTTCCACACAGAGCTTCCTGTGAGCACCTTACCACGGAATCTTAAATTTTTGAGGTAACTTGGTGTCCAGCCAGAGAAATGCTGCTCACCAGAGCATAAACTCCTATGTTGTATGAGAGGTTGCAGCTGTATAGATCAAAGGAAGCAAAAGCACTGCTCTCCAGATGGGGAAACTGAGGCAAGGCCAAGAAAGAGCTGCAGCCCTGGGATGAACAGAATGAAGCCCTGGGCATCCAGTGGCTTAATGCAAAACATGGGAATGAGGAAGAAAGGTCGAAAGAGACTTTTGGCACCAAACTTCCTTTGGAAATCAAGAGGATTTGGACATCAAACACCCCCTTCAGGCTCCTAACCTGCTTGTTTTGGCAGCATTTCCCAGCACTGGCAGCTGTACTGCAAGTTAATTTGGGATACATGGACAGCCAGAGCCATGCAATTAGCTGATGGCAGGAATTAGGAAGAAACAAATGAGCATGAAAGCTGATGAGGGGTCAGTAGAAGAGAAAGTAACCTGGATCTACATGAGCAGAGCAGGAACGTTTTGAAATCCAACAGGCTGGCACAGAGAAGTCACCCACAGACTTCATCTCAGGTGGCTGTATGTGTCTGGGATGGATGCAGGCTCATGTGCATCAGCACAGCCAATACATGATGCATTCAGACAACCACCTCCAAGGACTCCCCAAATTACATCAAACCTGACCAGCTTCTTAAATACTCAGAGACTAAGGTGGTCAAGTGCCTAAATGCCATTCAGTGTCTAGGGGGAATCTAATGCTCTACAGCTGGGATTCAAGTGGATTCTCTCTACTGTTCCCACAACAGCTTCACAAAGAGAGGTTCCTCCTTTCAGTCTTGCTGAATTCCATGACAATTACCAGAGCTGAAGAGATTTGTCCTCACAACAGGGACCCATCCCCACCTCCCTCCTTTCCTACCTGCTGCAGTTTGAAATGGGTTCCCACACACGTGCTGAGCTTGCTGCAGAACCCGTCTGGCAAGGGTGCAGGACTTGATGCTGCACTGACTGCCTGGCCAAGAGAACAGCTCTTACAGACCCTTAAAAAGCTCCCCAGACTGCAGAGGTTTCCCTTCTGTCTCTTTCAAAGACTGTGTTTTCCCCTCTGCTGCCCCTAATTTTGCAATGTCAAATGATGCAATGGGTTGTTCTCACTACGGCCCAATTCAAACCCACTGAACACAGTGGAAATCCTCCCTTTGGTTTCAAATCACATGCTGTGACTCCTCTTTATGAGTTTTCTCTTTCCTGATTCAGCTTCTTTCTCAGGTGTTTTCCTCCTCCTCCTCTATCTCATCCCTTTGCTTCATTTCTGCTCCTATGATCCTCTTCAGACCCAGTAGCAGTGCTTCTCCTTCTCCAGCTGCATTCAAGGAGGGGTTTTGAGGACCAGATAATGTAAAGGAACTCCAGAACTGCTCCTCAAAATCACAGAGGCATTGGACTCCCTTCCCTCTTCCAACTGAGCAGCCAAGAAGCCAATATTATGCTGGGCACCTCCTAACCCAGCCTGTGACCCTGCACATGACTGATACCGGAGAGCTTGTGCCTCAGCAGCACATCGTGAAGCGCAGCAGCCACCTTGCATGCTTTCACTTCCCCATGGAAGGCAAAACCACACCAGAGCACAAAGCTGAACCTTTTGCTGTGCCAGGAAAGCAGATGGGCAGTGGGGAATCCTTCCAGAGGGGTGGAACAAGGGTCCTTACACCTGAGGATGAGGACAGCAAACCCAGGGCTGCTCTGGGAAGGGGCTCACTGGTAATTCCAGAAGACCACCAGAGAAATTCTTCACTCAATTCCAAGTCACCCAGGAATGAGAGCTTCTACAGGCTTGTCCTGATTTCAGATGGGGTTGATTTTATTCCTACTAGCTGTGTTTTGGATTTATTGTGAGAACAGTGTCGATAACATACTGATGGTTTAGGTGTTGCTGAGCAGTGTTTACACCAGGTCAAGGCCTTTTCACCTTCTCATACCATCCCATCAGTGAGGAGCAATTGCATTGTGCACCACTAGGTTTGGATAGTATAATTCTTTTCATCATCATCATTATGTTACTATTATTATTTTCCTTCTCTTTTCTGTCCTATTAAACTGTCATTATCTCAACCCACGGCTTCTATTTCTTTTTCCTTACAATTCTTTCCCCCATCCCATGAGTGGCTGCATAGTGTTTAGCTGTTTGATGGGTTAAACCACAACAGAAGCTAGGAGAGCCCTTGAGATTTACACAGGGAAACAGATAAGCAATTGATGCACTTGCAAACAATCGAGTGTTGGAAGCTGCAACTGCACTGCAGATGAATTACTCTCCATCAGCCACAAAACAGTTACTGATGGGCTGCACCCCTGGTGTGAAGGCAAAGTGTACCAGCTTTGAGTGCTGGAGGCTTTTTAAACTAACTGATGTGATGAAGGAGAAACCAAGTACTTGTTACTTCAACGTGGGCTGAACACAGGCACATTTAGTTAGCAGCATCTCAGTTAACGTCACTGTAGGATGTGCTGACCCATCCGTTTGACACCGTGCAAATGCACTGTGCGCACTGTGATTTCTCTTACATCTGTAGAAAGCCCAGCCCTGAGGCTGATGAAACCAGGGGAAATGCACAATGCGTGGAGGTACCTCTGCCCCAGCACTGCCTGGGGAGATCTGCAGCCACGGGGGATGGGAGGAAATGTTGTCACATCAGGAAAGGTGCAGAAACACTACTCGCAGCCTGTACTGCGTCTGAAACGGGGCTTTTTGGAGGAAGAAAGGGAGGAGGTGAGAATGAAAGAGATTTCTGTTATAGTATAACATGGGCTGTGCCTCAACTCCAAAAGCAGGGTGCCAGCAGCATGAACACATATATTTAATCCATCAGCTCAGACTAAACTACTCCAGCATCCTCATGCCAGTGCTGGCTGCTTGGGAAAAGCTGAAGCCAGGCCAGGGTATGGTCCTTTTGATTTACTCAACCGAGGCTCAGGGAGGAGAAGACAGGATGCAGGCAGGGTGGAGGAGGTCTGGAGTGAGGGAAATCTGGAGAGCATCAGTGCAAGAGCGAGTGCGGAGGGATCCACTGAGACGCTTGCTCCTGCTCACGGGGGACATTTCTACCCCATCACCTCCTCTGGGTCCCAGTCAAACACCTGAAAGTCAATGCCTGCATTTCTTGAACGTTTCCTGGAATTGATTCCTCCTCCCTGGTCCAATTCTATCTCACAGCTCCTGCTCTCCCACTGCCCTATGTGCTGGATGTGACTGAGTGCAAGAGGGATCACGAGGCTGTGAAGGGGATGCAAAAGAAGACACTGTTTTCAAAATTCAGCAAGGGGATCCTGATGAGGTTTCCCATCAGCAGCTTCCAGGCAATCTGCTCTGGGGACAGCCAGGGCAGACTGTATTTCAGCATGACAAAACCACTCACTTCTCCATGATTTCAAGATCCTGCAACACCAGTGAGACAGCAAAGCACAAGACCAAAGAGGAAGCTGCCACTTCAAACACTGGGCAGCCAGGTTGGAGCTGAACATCCCCCAAGCTGAACATGCCCAAGATCCTAATGGAGCAGAAGTAGGGAAAAGTCTGAGTTGTTACTCACCCTCTTCACCTGACACAGCCCTTTCTTCCCTCCTCTCTCCATTCACACCAGACACGTAATTCCTACACTTCAGCATCTTTGCAGCCCTTTTGACAGCCAACACTTTTCAGATAAGGGCTGCATCCAGTTAACGTGGGGCATCCAAAGGTCTAATCCCCTTCTCAGACTTGAATGTCAATGACACTAATGACCATACAGCAGTTTCTCCCCTACTTTTCTTCTCAAGGTGCCAAACGCAAGACCGAATCCCTCTAAAGAAGGACCTTTAGGTGCACTGCATGCAGCCACATGGATCATAGTTTTGCTCCTGGCACTAAGCAGAGGAGATTCCCTTGATCCTGCTTGGGAAGAGTGCCTGGCAGCAGAAGCATGTGGGCTAACAGAGGGCTGGGGATAAGTCAGAATGGGCCCAGCAGAACCAGCAGTGAGCACAATACCCTTCTCACCCCCAAGGAGCTCATGGGTATGCTTATGGACAAAGCTGAGAGATGCACAGGAGGAGAGAGGAAAAGGAAAGGCCCTGCCCAAGTTCTGATTCCTTGGTTACACCTCCTGATCCTTCAAAACATTCGCTGTGGAGCACTGCCCTTGGGAGATTTGGGGCTGCAGCACCAGATCCTTCTTAGGAACACCACAATACTCCAAGCATCCTTCCCCAGTAACCCAGGACTCCCATTATCCATGGTCTTAAATCAAATCCAACCCTCCAAGCTGCCTGCCTTATTTGTAGGCACAACCTAGACCAGCACCAAAGCCATGCAAACTCAGAGGGACCAGCAGAGCTACAGTGGGGATCTTTCTGGCTGCAGCACTAACATATCCCCCAAATATTGCTTCCTGCAGCTTTATCTGCTCACAAAACAAGCAGGGCATTCCTTACTGTGTTTCAGAGTGCCCTTCTCTGTAATTACACAGCACAGTGCATGCAATAGGGTAGTTCTTGCCCCAGGGATGGATGCTTCACTGTGTGGGATGGGAAGGATCATGCCACGAGGTGGCTGGGAGCTGACCCCTGGTTCCCAGATCCAGTTAACACCACTGATATAAGGACCAACCCATGCCACAACACACTGCATCTGCAGCAATCAACTCTGTCTGTGAGACAGGCTCGATTCATTAACTGTGTTTAATACACTGGAGAAAATTCATGCACCAAGCAGCAGAATAACTTGCCCACATGTATTTAATGCATTAGCAGCAAAGCCAAAGATATTAGCATCCTTTTAAGCCTTGGCATGCCTGTCAGGGTTTTCCAGTGTTTCTGACCCTCTTGAGAGCACAGGGAAATTAAATCTGCATTTTGAAGTGCTGGAGTTTCACCCTCTCACTCCAACATCCACCCTCCAGCAAGCAGGAAATCCATTCAATCACTGCCAACACCACAGAAGCCCAGGTATGCCTGTGCTGCACTAACAGCACTGGGGGCTGTTCCTGCCTGCCTATTAGAAATAACTGTCACCACCACACAGGGAGTTAGGCAGCCTGCCAGGAGGAATTACAGCTCTTTCTCAGCTCCGCAGGAGAGATGTTTGCTTCAGCGCTGCCTATTTTAGCTGCCTCCCCTAAACCAATTGAGTGCCCATAACTGCACTGTAGGTCAGGCTCTCCCTAACAGTTTTTGAGCCCTTCCTGCTCTGAGGCAGGAGCTGGGGCATCTCTGCAAGCTTTATGAAGATAAGTACTTCTGTAAACCCAAGTAATCCACTAGGGCTGCTTTGGAGCCAAAAGCTGCAGGGTGAACACAACCTTTACTAGACACTGGAGAATCCACCATGGCTCACTGCTTCCTTCCCTTCAGTCCGTAAGCATGGACCAACACAGGAATTGTACATCACAGCTAAGAGGAATGCTGGATGCAGACAGGAACTCATACAACATAATTAGTGTAGGATAATTAGTGCTTCATCATCACTGCCACAACGGCTGTGTGAGGAATGAGGGCAGCAACCGGGAGAGAGGGGAATTAAGCGCAAGTCCAAGTGCAGCTGAGGTGGGGAGATGGGGAATCTCAGGGATAAAACAATCCAGGAATGTTCTGGGCTTAGGAATTAAATGAAGCACATTGTTAGAGCTGGCTACTCAGGTTTCCCCTAATTCACAGAAATGGGAGTATTTTGTGCTGGAACACGGGTTTCACAAGCCTGAGCCTGTAACCCCAGCCAGGAGCTATTACACCCACTCAGTGGCACTTCCAGCACAGGGCTGACAGGGAAATGCCATCTCAAGCTGTCAGTTGGTGCTAACAAAGCCCTTTCATATACAGCACTATAGTGGAAGACAGAGATTGCCCCTCTGTGTGCACGTGTATGTCTGGCAGGGAGAGGGGAGAGCACCCCTGTGTGAAGCTAATGCAAAGTACTGGAGATCCAGACATTGTCAGTCACTCAGGAAGAGCTTCCAATGCACATCTTTGTTCTGCCCTTCTCTGGGGTCCTTTCAGGTGAGCCCCCAGCTGCTGCCTCCCTCCAAGGCTCAGCACATGGCCACAGGTTGGATTTGTGAATCACACATGCTCCTGTGGTGGGTATGGAAAAGAGAGGCATCCATAACTACCACTAGTGGAAAACATCATGGTTAAGGAATAGAAGGGGAGATGCAGACATAAAGGCCATCCTGCCTGCAAAACCACCTCATGATGAGCCCTCTAGACAGGCAAGTGCCAATCAGCATCCCCATGTCTTGGCCAGGCTGCGGGGTCTGCGAAGGGTTCACATCACACTCACCCTCCCCTTGTGGCATGTTCTGCTGTGCCCAGCAAAGACTTCACCGTATGATGCCTTCACAGGGCTGCTTCATCAACCCAGCACAAGCTCTGCCAGCAACACCTGCTGCAGGGTTTAATCCTCCACCTGTCCCAGCATCTCCCAGGACCCAGCCCAGAAGGCTGCCAGGACAATGTCCTCCTCAGCATCCTAGCTGGGCACTTCCAGGTCTCCTCCTGGCTGTCCCTCTCCTCCCAGTCAGTATCATTTGTGCCATGGGCTCACTTCATGGTGAAGAAGACTGTGCCTCAAACATCCCCCATCCTTCCTTTCAGGACATCAGTAGCATACAACATACCCAGCCCATGATGGGCTCCTGGCACAACAGCTGCAGTATCTGGCTCTTGCTTTTTAATCCTCCCAGTCTGAGTCACTGTGCAAATCACACTGAGGCCCGGGGAAGGATCTGGGCTCCAGGCCTTGCTCCTGCAAGAGGGGGAATTTGGCAGCTTCTTCAACAGTCTTCCTGGGGGCTCCGGCAGGCAGTATCAGGGTCCGATTTTCAGCCCTATTAGAAAGGGACTGGAATAGAGAAGCATTGTGGATGCTTACGATGCCCCAAAACACCACTAGGCGCAAAGAAAGCACCCAAAAAAGACCATGAGAAAGAAGAACAGGATAGAATAAGTCATTTGACCCTGAAGAGGGAAAGTCCTGAGAGATACAACACTAAGGAAGATATCTCCAGATTCACCATCTTTAAACACAAATGAGATTCAAACCTCAAACCCCTGTGCCTGATGTAATCAGCAGAATGTGCTTTCAACCCCCTCCTACGTCTCTTATCTCTATGTACTTAGGGTAGCTTGGACAGGTAAATCAGCCCCGGCAAGTTCCCCTCCAGTTATTCAGGTGCTCACACAGCAGTTCAGCAGCTGGATTATGGAGGGTGAAATGCCTATACTGCTTTGTACACTGCCAGCCATTTACAGAGGGAGCAGTCACACAGCCCTTGCTTGGGACTCAGTTTAATGCTGGCAGACAGTAGGTGCAAGTATTATCATAGAGGGGCCACAAAGACCTCTGCTAGCAAAGGCTTGTACACAGGAGTCAGTGGCATCTGGCTTGGTTTGGATGGCCAGGCTTCACAGAGGCCACCCCACAAGAATAAGGAGGGAAGTGCCTCATTTCCCAAAGATAGCACTGATCTCCCCCAGCCCAAAATCCTCGCTGGAGCCCAGTGCTGCAGCCCCACTCTGTCCCAGAGGGATAACCATGCCATGGAGAGGAGCTGAGCCGTCAGAACACAAGACTCTGCTTTTCACTTAGGTGGCAACAGCTGAAAGGCCTGAAGTGAAGCCCTTCCTCCCACACATGTAAGGCACAAACATAGCCCTTCCTTGGCTCCAGCCACTCGAGTGGGAGCTCAAATCCATGCTGTGACAGTTTCAGTCCTGTCAGAAAACAGCCAGGGTTGCTGAAGAAAGATGAAGGGAAAGGACAAGGCAACACCTGCACAAGGCGAAGCTTAGCCGGATTTTAGAGCACTTACAATCCTGCTTGTGCTTCCTGACCTCCTACATCACAATAGCACCTCAATATCTGCAAAATGAACTTCTCCCATGCTTATTCAGTGGCATCTTCACACCAGCACTGATGAATAGCCCGGACACTGCTCAAATTGCTAGCGTCACTCCATGGATCTCACAGAGGGGTTGATATGGTTCAAGGTGTCAAAGGAAAGGGAAAGGAATTACTGGTTTGGTTTTCTAAACATCTTCACAATGGATTTTAACAGCCCCTGATAAAATCCATGGCTTTGGGTAGTTTTGGTGTTTTTTTTTTTCTGATGGTTCACCTTAAAACTGTGCAACATGGACTGCTGATATTGTCAGGTCTCAGTTACACACAGCAAGTCCTCTGCTTCCTCCTTAAAGGGAAAGAGCTTTGAACACTGAGAAGTTTTCCACTTACTACCTATTTTGAATTACACAAGGGTGTCCACAAATCCCCTGTTCATTCACTCAGGCCCCTCAAAGCTGTATATAAGTGTAACCTGTAACACCACCAATTACTATTAGTTCTCTTGTATCTGCAGATTCACAACCTGACTCCTTTCTGCAGTGGTTCAAGGAGAGAAAACAGGGACTACATCTGAAGTGGGAGAAAAGGAAAGGAAAGCAGAGGAGAAGCCTTTTCACCCACTGTACTGGATGCAAAGGCACAAACTTCTCTCTCCTTCTCAGGGAGAAGACCTTTGTTAAGTGCTCTGGGACAGAGAAGTTCCTATGTAACAAAGACCTGAGCACAGCAGTCATAGAGTCGTTTAGGTTGGAGAAGACCTTTAAGATCAACTCCAACCAATATCCCAGCACAGCCAACTCCACCACTAAACCATGTCCTTCAGCACCACATCTACACATCTGTTAAATTCCCCCAGGGATGGTTACTCCACTACTGCTCTGGGCAGCCTGTGGCAGTGCTTGACAACCCTTTTGGTGAAGATATTTCTCCTACTTGACATGCACGGTATTTAAAGGTGAACTGGGGTCTGTACCTGACTCCATTCGAGGCAGACAGTCCTGTGCTGGGGCCCCCAGCTTGAGGCAAGGCCCAGGTGCTCTGTGCATTGAGTCTTGGTGTTGACCTTGCTCCAGACAAAGTCGGTTTGTTATAGGGCACGAAGCCAATGCTGGAAGAGCTTACTGATGCTGTCCTACCCTGATGAGCACTAGAAGAGCTGGGAACGTTTATCATGGAGTGGCGGTAGCGTGTGGTGATGGGACCAGTCCCGCTGTTTAGCCAGCACTGCTGGCAGGAACAAGCTACCCCTGTGTGAAGGGGTGTTGGGGAGGTTGTCACCGGGTATGGGGTGTCCAAGCGCCGCTGAACACTGCGGCGGAAACTCGTGTTCTTGTTGGTCTGGACTTGAGCCACCACATCAACGATGTAGTTGTACCCCAAGGATTTGAGATCTACTTGCTGGTGGTTCTTGGCACGGGCCTCCTCCAGGAGCACACAGACCTTCATCTCGTAGGGGGACCACCCGCCTTCATCATTCTGCCATTCCCAGACGATGCCCTGCCCAGCAGCAGAGTCCCCAGGGAAGAGATGCCTGCGGACGGCGCGCATCGTCCCTGTGTGGGGAGAGGGGGAAAGAGTTAAAACCATCTTGTGAGCAGAGAATCATCAAATCATAGAATGGTTTGGGTCAGAGAGGACCTTAAGGTCACCCAGTTCCAATCCTCTGCCATGGGCAGGGACACCTCGCACTAGACCATGTCACTCAAGTCTCCATCCAGCCTGGCCTTACTTACACTGCCAGGGATGGAGCATTCACCACTTCTCTGGACACCCTGTGCCAGCACCTCACCACCCTCACAGGGAAGAGCTTCTTCCTTATCTGCAACCTGAACTTCGCTGTTGAAGTTTAAATCTATTCACCCTTGTCCTATCGCTACAATCCCTGATGAAGATTCCTCCCCAGCATCCTTGTAGCCCCCTTCAGACAAGGGAAGCTGCTCTGAGGTCTCCAAGCAGCTTCTCTTCTCGAGACTGAACAGCCCCCATGTCCTCAGCCTGGCTCCATACAGGAGCTGCTCCAGCCCCTGAGCATCCTTGTGACCTCCTCAGGACTTGCTCCAGCAGCTCTAATGGGGATGTTGTCGCAGGGACACATTTCTGCACAGATCTGTGGTGTCTACATCAGCGTGGCTTCCCACCTCTCCAGCAAGAAGGGCACCAACAGGCTTTGTCTTCCCAACAGAACTGGGTTTGCTCATGAAGCACAGAGAAACACAATATCCCCATCCAGAGATCCCTGTCCCTCTGCCAAATCTGACTGTGGGCTGGCAACAGGTTCAAAAGCTGCTGGGAGGAAGGGTGGGAAAGGAGGGAAGGAGAGAGGATGCAGAGACAGACGCACCCCAGCACAAAAGCATAGTGAGCACAGTTGCCTCCCTGACGTTAAAATAGAGTAAAAAAAGAAGTAAACCAGGCTGAGGCACAGATCTGGTTTAAAAAAACCCAACTCCCACACCCTTGACAACAGAGTAACTATAGAGACAGGGCACCATCAGAGAGTGTGCGTAAGGGGCTGAACACCCACTCTGCTCCACATGGGTCTGGGTAATTTTGCTCTTGGAGGAGCAGGTTAAGTCCTATGAGTGGAAGAACAAGGACTTTGGAGAGGGGACAGGCAGGGCCAGCTCCTGCAGGCTGGCAGATAGAGCAAGACTAGAGAGGAGATAAGAAGTGATGTGGAAACTGGAGAGAGCAGGTGTTCACACAAAGGAAGAGAAATGAAAGCAGGCACTTGACTGTTGCAATGCTGCTCAACAGCAATAGCAGGAGCTTGCAACCCCCTGGAAACCTGGCTCTCCAGGGTGACACCACTCCTCTATTTAGGAAAGGAGAAGCCTAATGAGAGGAATGGAAGTCACCCAACAGGACAGAAACCCAGCAATCTCCACAAACACGGGCTCCTGTACCAGGGTCAAAGCTGCTTTCTCATCCTGCACTGAGAAAAAGGAGCAGGAAATGCTGCAGGGCAAGTCTGGGGCTGCAGGAGATGGGGTGAACACGGGTGCAGAGAGCACTTAGAGACAGGAGGAGCTTGGAAAACAGCACCAAGAGGTGAAAAATCAAATCAAATAAAGCCTTTAAAAAGGCCATGAGAGGTATGACACTGCTGCACGACCCCAGATGAAAACAGTACATTTACAGATATCCACACCTAAAGTCTGTGCAGAACTGCCCCAGGTGTTGCTGAGGATATTCTACCCAACAGCACAGCCCAAGGAAGGAGGAGGACACATGGGACTCCATGGTGCTGAAGCCAAACTGCTACCTGTGCTCATGCTCTGGTTGAATACTGGCTGGAGCACCTCTGCTCCATGGTGTTTTGATCTCTACACAGTAATGGGATACTATAAAAAGCACTAGGACTTGAGTCAAACCATAATGGCATCAACTGCCTCCTCACTGCTAAAAATTCAACAGCATGAAAGTCACATCTCTGTTCCTATCACACTTCCAGGCTTCTTCCTATATAGTGAGGGTGGTTTCTGTGCAGTGCTTTGGTGGTGAGACCATAATGAGACTCTGTGCTGGGGTACAGGTATGTCCTACATGTCATTGGGGAAACTACGTGAGTAAAGACAGATCTGAGCTCCAGAACTGACAAAGGCTGTGGCTCTCTCAAAGTGAAAACATGGCAGGCCAAGGAATGGCAGGACGTGTGCTTCTGCTGGGGAGCTGAAGGGACATGGAATGGCCTGCCTCAGGGATGAGCAGCCAGGGAAGGTCCAGAACTTACTCCCAGCTTGCTGCTTCAGTGGTCAGAGCAGCACCAAGCATCCTGCTAACTGCACTATGAGACTCTCCAGTATCTGCATTCAACAGACACCACCCCATCAACACACCTTAAAAGCTATTAGCAGGCAGTGAAACAAAACAACCTCCCTGTAAGAGCTGGATCCTAACAGTTCAACCATGAGCCCAGGGATTCCTGTGGGGCAAGAGCTTCCTCTGGCAGAAGTCAGGGGAGAAGGTGTCAGCAGAACCAAGGAAACCTTTCCCAGACAGGAACAGACACCATACGTGGGAAAGCAGATGAAACAGCCAAAAGCAAACTCCAGTGATGACTGCTCCTATCCTGTCCTGCCAAGTGTTAGCAACACAAACGCACACCTCAACAGGTAGGCAGCATCAGGGATGACCTCTGAGCAAGAAGGAGGAATGGGAATGAGATGGGTTGGAAACGCACTGCATTTGGAGATAAGCGCAGAGAACCTGCTCTCAGGAGTAAGGGGACTACCAGAGGTAAAGCAAAGTGTCTAAAAGCCTAGGGGACACATCTCAGAGGGGATGAGCAACACTGCCCCTGCTCCAGTGGCAGGTCACTAGTTAAAAGCAGCACAGAGAGGACTCAAGGAGCTTGCACACAACCTGTGTTTTAGGAGCCAACACCAAGAGCCAAGCCACACACTTGGAAAATATCCTTCTGGCTGTCAGGGAAGCTGGGATCCCTCTCCAGGGTGGGCAGACAGCTGTGGTAAGAGGACAAGTCCTGCTGCTCCCTTGCATTCACTCCCAGCTAATGTGCCTCTACCAGCAGCTGAAGTCACAGCTAATCCTGCCCACAAGATCACCCTGCACAGCTGTCATTCCCTCTCGGTCCTGTCAACACTGGCTTCCTGTTATTCTCCTGGCTTCCTTTGAAGAGCCTGTTTGTCTATCTAAGAGCTAATGAGCAGAATACAACAGCCTATTTTTTGCCCCATTTCCAGATTTTTCATGGGGATGTCTCCTGCAGAGATTCTTTTCTCCTGCACATAACAAAGGTCAGCTGGCTGCTCACTCAGAAAGCTTCATGGTTATGGCAAGAGCCCTGCAGAGAGAAAAACTTTGCTTAGAACTGTGCCACTGAAAAGAGGTATGAGTGTTTGCAATAGTCACATTGCAGAGCACACAGGTACCTGTGGAGGGAGGCTCACAGAGCTGATGAGCATCCCTCTGCATCAGTGGGAAACACTGCAGGAGAGCTGGGAGATGGAATCAGCCCTTTCGGTTATTAACAACTCAACCACAGATCTTGTTGAAGGAAAGATGAGGGCATGCCAGGCAACATCATTCCCAAATTGTACTGGACTGCTCCTCAGAGATGTCCAGTTCGGAATCACCCTGCGATGGACAATGTGCTGAGTGTTTTGAGATCTTTCACAAGGGTCTGACATGGTACAAGCTCTAAAGAGATACAGAGGAATGTCCCATTCACACTGGGACACATCTTTCACCCTCACCAAACTGGGCTACTCAGTAAGTCTGGAAACAAGCAAGAAACAGCCACTGGTGCTAACTCCAGTGGGTCCATGCTGTACTGCTCAAAGCCACAGCCTCAACAGGGCTTCCAAGTGCTCAAACAGGCCATGCTGAGCAGACCTGCCATGAAGAAAACTACTCACCACTGGAAAACCTAATCCTAAGGTCACAAAGCCAGAATAAAAACACGGATGCAGCTGTGATGACCGCTGACATTTGCTCCAACCACTTCCCTTTCCCTTAGGAACTGCACAATTGTGCAGCTGATTCAAGATACTGCTCATTTATTGCTTCAACTGGCAAGAAACCAGCATGCTGCCCATCTCTGAAGCTTGAGGCGATGGGAAAGATGCTGGCAAAGGAGAAAGTGATGCACAGAGAATCATCTTCCACAGCAGCCATTCACTCTGCGTGTGTAATTTGGGATCTCCCTGGATTTTCCAAACATGAGGAGCATGCATTCCACCCCTGCCCTCTTCCTAAGCTACAGCTGCTCAGCACATCTGCAGCAGAAGAGGAGAGGAGTCATCAAATCCTGAGCTGCCTCAGTGACCCCAAAAGAGATGAGAATGAAAATCAGGTCTCAGCCCTGCTATGAAGCCCTTCCATGGGAGGAAGCAAGCCAGCCTTGTGCACACAAGTGTGGGGAATGTTCTGCTGCAGCATCACAGCGCTCTGCGGGGGCTGCAGGCTTGCGCAAAGCAGCTTGTGCGGGGCGGCATGCCAAGGTAAAGCAGCTGGCACTCCAGTTGTAGAGGGAACAAGGGAAGAGATTGAGAACGGGAGGGCCTGAAGCCTAAGAAAAGGTCCTTTTTACACCAGTGGTCTTGAATGGGTGAGAGCAGGAAGAAAGTTTCCAGCTCTGAGAGCTCTGGCTCTGTGAGCTGCAGGGGTCCTGTGATGAGGCTCCTTAAGAGGAAGCAGCACCACTGACTCATGCCAGCTAATATTGATGTTCTCACATGCCAACATTCTGGGTGGCAGACAGCATCAGCAGAGAAGCAGGCATAGAATCATAAGCTGGTTTGGGTTAGAAAGGACCATAAGATCATCCAGTTCCACCCCCCTGCCATGGGCAGGGACACCACACACTAAACCACCCCTCAAAGAACTGCCCCACTGTGGCAGCACACAGCAGAGCTTTGTAGGGCTCTCCTATACATAAAGGGGTCCCACTTATCTCCAAGCACATAAGCAGCCTCATCAAGGCCCCGGCATGGGCAGGGAAGCTCCCTTACCTGTGTCCTGCCGGAACTGTGTCAAGCTTGGGATGTCAATGACATAGGGAGCCAAGACAGGATCCGCATGTCCCAAAGGGATGCTGCTGACAAGCCCCGATCCTGAGCGCCGGCCCTTCTGCTGAGAGGCCTGAAAAACCTGTTCAATGTAGCAGCAGACATTCCCTTGGTAAGGTCTCCACCTGCCAAACTCATCCTGCCATTCCCACACTGCCACCGCTGGGGAATTGTTGCCATGTCCCAGGGCAGAACCGGGAAGTCCGGATGGTCCAGCTGAACTGCTTCCTGCTTCCTGAGCTGCTGCCATGCTCCTCCCTGAGGTTGGGCACGCTGCAAGTGGCAGCTTCACACCATCTTCTTCTGGGGGACCTGCAGCGAGAAACAAAGAGAGCTCATAGGGCTGAGAATGATCCCCCAAATCCATCCCACCCTGCATCCATACCACACAAGTCATTTGAGTGAGGGGAACAAACTCAGCCTTGCACAGAAGATGCTTGCTATGCATTTAGGAGACTGCAGAGAAGTGGCCTCACAACCCTCTAGCTGAGGGAAAATGGGGTATCACTTCCCACTACATGCCAATGGTAGCAACTTTGCTTGTTAATTTGGAGCAAAAACTCTAAGGACACTCTGCTTCTTACAGCCTGCAGCACCAAACACCACCTGAGTCACCACAGATGTGCACAGAACCAGCCCAGAACCACTGCTGACCACTGGTAGGGAAATCTCTAAACCCTGACCCAAGTTCAGACATCCACTAGCCAGGATCATGCCAAGGCCACGCCACACCTGTCCCCACTCACGCTACTTCTGGCAGCATTACACTGATCACCCTGATGTGAGATATCAGCATGGGAGCAGGAACTCCCCAAGCACACGTGCACATGAATGACTTGGTTATGCAAGCGGTGCTCAAACTCTTCTCACTGATTTGAGCTCTCACTGATCATCAGCTCCATCCAGGCTTCTGACCAGCCAGTTCTGATCCAGGATCAGACCCTTGACTCTTGTGCAGCGCTATATGAGCACACAAAGGCAGAAGACAATTCTTCATGCAGAGTCTGCAAATCACAGTAATGCATACACCCAACACAATCCAAGTGAAGAATGGATGGAAAGAAACACTAGGAGGAACACAGGGTGTTAACATACAGCCTGTGCTGAAGACAGTGATTTAGCAGGTTCTTAAGATTGCACTGCATCTAGCTGCAGCTTATCAGGCTGGAAAATTAGGAACATTTTGAAACAAGGGACAATCTGCATCAACAAAGACTCAGGCCAAAGACTGAAGACATGAAGTGATGATTTGGGGATGAAGAGAGAATGGAGTAGAAGCTTTAAGACGCCAAGGTAAAGACAAAAAGGCAGTGAATAAATCCTAAGAACTTAGAGATAGGATGCAGAGACAAAAGACCACTCTTAGTCTCCTAGGGATGCAAAACCACAAAGCTCTCCAAGACACCGTAAGTCTGATATGGGGCATTCCTTGTCTGCTTTGTCATTACAAGGAATGCCCAGACCACCTGGACACATATGTCTTGGTGCCCAAATGTTGGACAACCCCGTGTTGCTGCTCATGAGCAGGTGGGTATGACTGTGAATGAGTGCAATTCATTTTGTTTCAGAATAGTCACCTTCTCCCTCTTCAGGTCTCCATCAGTGACTGCTCACTTAATTCCCAGCAGGCAGCAATGAGCTTCCTTCCCATCCAATGGAAAAGTTCAGGTGCCCAAGAGGCAGAGCAAGCAGTGGGTGGCTTCCACTGGAGGATGCCATCTGCAAGGAGAATGACATTCCTGCCAGATGGGGAAGATCCCACGCTCTGTGGAGCGTCCCATCCATCACGCTCGTGCGGCTTGCTAGCTTAAAAAAGCAAAAGAAGAAGAGCAAGAGGCGAACAGACGCACCCACACGTCTGCATTTATGAGAGGAAAGCAACACTTTCCCCAGGAATTCGGTGTAAATCGGTTTATGAGCTGCTTGGACAGCTCTACACAACACCCCCAGCTCAACTGGTGCTGGTGACAAACCGCTCCAGGGCACCACGAGAAGACCCTGGTCTCTGCAATGGATCTTCCCCATGGAATCCATTCTTCCCTAAGACACCATGGACAGTTATTTTCCTGCTCAAACCAGCAAGTTAAAACCTGAGGTGTCAAACCCAACACCTGCCTCTGATGGTTCTTTTTATGGCAGGTTTCACACCAACACATCTCCTCCAAATGGACCACCAGCATGTCCATGCTCAGCTTTGACCAGTATGAGTCAAAGCAGAGCTGCAGGGCTCTCTGTCCTACTCACCTGCATGAGATGCTCTGAATCCCAAAGATAAAACCAACACCTTTCTCCCCCCAAAGCTGTTGTCATTAAGTACTCATCTGCCCATCCTACAGATGGGAACAGCAGAGGGAAGCTGTTTGGATGGAGTCAGCAATTCATTTTCCTTCCTTCTTGAAGCACAGCAGCAGGAAATGGAAAAAAGAGAGCATCCCAGCAGAAAAGCTGCCTCATTCATATACCCTCTCCACTCGCTGGGACACCAGCTGGGTGACAACAACCTACTGCTCACCCCGGGTGGCACTGATGCTTTGAATCCCAGACCTCACACAAAGGTACCGGAGCTGGCTGCACGTGAGCATCGCGTGCTCCGATACTCACTTCCCCATCAGAGTGGAAAAGCATTTCCTGCACTGGGAATGCTACTCCAAAGGAGCAAGGGGAGGATTGCAGCCTCCTGCCAGTTCTCCATGCTCAAGCCAGCAGCTGTTTTCATGGATTGGGAAGTGAGGAATGCGCAAGAGCTTCAGTAGGCCAGAATTACAGGAGCCCCTGAGTTAAGGCAAAGAAGAGGCCTGAAGTTGCAGCTCCTTTCCCCATTCCATGAATGCAGCAGCACACAAGTATTAAGAGCTGAGAAATTCAATCCCAGAGCTGCTTAAACAGCTTTCCCTTAGGCTACCATGTGTGCCACAGAGCTGTATGGAGATGTGTTACACATCCCACTTGACTAGCACTGCGTTTGGGATACTACCATTAGTTCAGCTGCACCAGCTCTTCACACTGGCTCTATCCTTGGAAGATTAGTGTCCCGGGGGGTAACTACATGTCTCTCCTAAAAATCCCATGGATTATAACACTTCACCTTGAGGTTTAAAAACACCTTGAAAAGCTCCAAGTCATCCCAACCACTAAAAGTGTTTATTTTGCAAACAGTCCTGGCTCCAATTAGAAATCCTATGGGCTACTTTGTTCCAAATGAAAACAAACCCCTGACAACTTTGAAGTTCAACCTCTAATATTCCAGCCAAATGCCCTCCACTTATGAGGGAATTCAGAACAGGGCTCAGATCTTGTATTTGGATTGATTTGGGTGTACTTTTCACCCTATGACAACCTCTTAGCCTTTACCCACATGGCCCGAATCAGGGACCTGGGCAGGAAAGGAACTGGGTGCATTTCAGCTGTTTCCCAGCAGCTTCCCTCCCTGCTCCTCAAGCTCCAGCAAGTGGTGGTGAGAAAGCTGGGGAGGGGCAGGCGGGAATGAAAGCTGTGTTGAATTCCCAGACCTGTTCTACTTCCAGAAAGCTGAATTTCCCTTTGCTTTAAATGCAACATCTTGAGCTTCGTGGGTCTGAAATGCCAAGTCCCTTTTTCCAGTGTCTGAACTGAAGCTGTGACCATCGCTTCACTGAAGTGCTAACTTGTACCTCAGCAAGAACAGGTCTCCGGAGCTGTGTTAAGGAAACACAAATCACCAGCTTGGTAACACAAACTTCTCAGCACTTAGCTTAGAAAAGAGGGTGCCCAGGAGAGATCTGTCAAGTGCCACTAATACAGCATAAGAGACAGGACCAGGAGGGCTACAAAGAGCCCATGGGAAAGGATTACACATGGATTAGGAACACAGATAAAGCACAGGGAGGCAGTGGGGCTGTAACAAACCCATGACTGTGCAGGCGGCACAACTGGAGCAGTGTTATGGGTACCCTGTGCCTCCCTTAACCTAAATCACCCAGCCAGAGCCTTCCTAAACTCCCTGCATCGTCCGATCTGCACTTCTGGGCCCTGCACAACCAGAGCTGTAAATACAATAACAGCGTCCAACAGTGGCAACAGGGTCCAAAGCTCCTGTCGGGTACCTCACATGCAAACACATCTTCCCATACACGAGCACCCAGCACTATCAGCACCCAGCTAGAGCAAGCCAGGAGCACCAACAGAACAGAGAGGTCACAGGAATAACTCCAACCACACAGATCCATCAGTGCTGCCTTCTTCAGCCTCTGTTGACCCTCGGCTGGGTCGATAGCCAAAAGAGCAGAAGATAAACCCTGATAGCTCCAAACCTGGACTCCTTCCATTCAAAACAAGCTTCAAGAGAGCTCCCTTTGAAGGGGAAAATAAAGACTGAAGAAGAACAAAGCGTTTGCCTATCAGTTAAGCAGAGGGCAGCAATGGAGAGCTGCGGCAGGTACACCCCAACTCAGGGCCGACCCAGCCCGCATCCCGCTAGCTCCGGAGTGCTCTTGGGCACCGGAGCCCTATTGACTTACGAGGAGAGCGCTGGGCTGTGGGGTGCAAACCTGGCCCGGCCGGGCCAGCTCCGCTTCCAGCCGGGCTGCGGGACGGGCGCTACCCAGGGGAGCCGTGACCGGGGCTGTTTGCTCAGTAAGAGCGGCCCGGGCCGCGAGGGCAACCGCAGGCCCCGCTCCGAGCAGCACCAGGCTGGGCCCGGGGCCGCCGCGCGGCGGGACCGGT
>JASSUY010028035.1:0-43077 GCA_032466535.1 Forpus xanthops | reverse complement strand
GGAGGAGGGTCTCGGCTCCCGTGTGCCGGGAGTCCCCTGAGGAGGTACCCAGCCGAGCTGCCGGGAGGTGGCTTCGGGGGTTGCTGTGGCGGCAGCTGGATTCTGTCAATATGGTGGGTCGGGAGGGTGATCCCGCGGCTGTACCGGGTCCGCCTGCCGTGCGGGGAGCCGGGGTGACGAGCGGCAACTGGTGGAAGTGTGGCGAGTCCGTGTGTTTGCGTGGAAGATCTCCGGAGAACAGCCGTTCTCTCCCCACGTAGCCTGGGGTGTCCCTTTTTCTGCCTCACCCTGGTGCCTTCTGTCTAGCGTACCCCCAACCGGGACCTGCGGTTTGGCTGGAGTGCTGGCCTGTTGGTGGGGTGGTGGCACCCCTGTCTAGTCATGGGCGTTTGTGTGGGTGTCAACATTGCTCTGGTTTTGAGTCGTTTTAGACTTGAAACTCAGCTTCCTCTCTTATTGATGGATACAGTAACACCGGTGGTGTTAGTGCTCAGTTAGGGCCCTGCGCTGGTTTTGTAGTTTTCTAGGTGGCTTGGGGCAAGTGTCTTTTTTTGGCTGAGTTTCCCTTCATAAAGTAAAACTGACCTCCCAAGAAGGAGAGAGATACTAAGGGAGATTGTGTGCAAGTATACAAGAAGTGTGCTTACCTTTATAGTAAGTGATATGAATAGAATTATTTGCCTCTGCATGTTGCCCTTTTAGTGCTATGCAACAAAATGGACAATTTACAGTGTAGCTAAGTATAAATATTTGATGTACCTCGCTATAATAACATGTTTGTCAGCTAGTAAATGCTATGCCTGTGTGACCTTTCATAAGTTTTGAAAGGTCCCACAGATTCTAGAGACGTGCTGATGTCTCATATTGATGTTATTCCGGCCTTAAATGTCTGCGCAGCTTGAGTGTTCAAGTTAAGTGGCTGCTGTGGACATAAAATACTCATAAAAACTAAAGCAATAATTAAATATAGTATACGCTGGGGAAAAAAGTGTTAAATAAATGGAAAATCTGTAAGTGGGACTCAACTTGGTGAACATAGCATGTCAAGTGTTATTTACCATGTAGTTGTTACATGGATTAACCATTTTATTTCACCTTTCTCTTCCATTGTCAGAATTACATACCTTGCTTCTTTGTTCATAGGAAGTTCATGAAGTGGATCATGGTCTTATTAGCCAGCTACTTGCTGATTCAGAGGAGACTCCTAGTTCGTGCACAGAGAAAATGCAGGGTCCTGCTCAATATAGCTGGAGTGCTGACTGGAGCTTTTGGGTAACATGCTTTATCTTTTTTCCAACTTGTGTTTTATTTATAAACATAGATATATATTCTAATTTTTATGTGTATATATGTACTAGCTTTATATCCACAGTTCTCAAGTTGCTTTGTAGTCATGAATTAGTAAAGTGTTCTCCACCCATGTACTGAGGTAGGTAATTTTATCATTATCAGCTTACTAAAGTGTAAGCTGAGACTGAGAGGGGGTGAAGCTGTTTACCCGATGTCACCTATCAAGTTAGTGACAGGACTTATGGTTTCTGTGCCCTGTCCTGTCTCCCAGTTCCTTGCGTAGTTCATTAACCTATCCAATGTCTCTCCATGCCTTTAGAAAGACATTTTTGGTGCTTTTCAACACTAAGGGCTGAGTTTTGTTTCTCAGTGTTGGGTCGCTCTTCAGATGTGCTCTCCTCGCGTCTTTTGTCAAGTAAAAATATTTGCTTTTCACAAGAGTAATTACTTTCCAGTGTTCTGTGTAAAGAATGGGATTTATGAATAGGAAGGACAGGAAGGAGAGATTTATTTTTGCTCCTCTCCTAGGAGATTCCTCACTGAAAGCTGAGGGTATAATAATAAATGCTGTCTTTAATAGTTCAGTACTTTCATCGTGCTTTTGATGGGTTTCTTCTCTTTCCTCCCTCTTCCTCTCCCTCTGGTACAATGAGAGTAGGTAAACTTATGGATGTAGACACAGAGTGTATGTTTTGCTGTTAGTTTTGTGGATGGGTTGCTGCTGTTCAGAAGGGAAGAGGAACACTTGTGGCATGCACCCACAGACAGGGTAACACCTGATCTCATGAGGGACTTAGATTCCCTTCCTCACAGCTCTGACAGTCTGACTCAGGTTCTACATCAGGTGGCCTCAGTAAATTGGCATGCTTCAGCTTGCTCATAGGAGCATCATCTGGACTACTGTGTCCTTATACTGATGAGGTCAGCGGAGTGTTCATTGTGCTCAGTGGGTGAAAGATTAAGTAACTAGCAAAGGCTGTAGGAAATCTGTGGCAGACCTGCAAGCAGAACTAGGGGATCAGGTTTCCCAACTCCTTCTGAATAAATCTAACTCATACATTTTTTTGTCCCTCCTGTTCAAACTAAGTGGATGTTCTGCTAGTCAGAACATTGATTTTGTATCTCAGGCCCTACCATAAACTTCCTCTGAAATGCATGAGTACTTTTAAACTGAAGAACAGTAATCTGGACCCAGTGGAAACAGGGCAGGGCAAATGAATCCCAGCAGGTTGTAGACTTGTGTTGCTGAAGAGTAAGTTCCTGAGTCATTGAGTATTTTCTCCACTGTTCCTATAGCGACAGAGATGATACAGGGTTGTTCTGCCCTGTGTCCAGCTGTGTATCTATATGTAAATCAATACCAAAGTGTGCTGCACAGATGTTGGAACTTCCAACTATGCTCTTGTTAGGTGGCAAATTAGATTGTGCAAAAGTGCTCTTGATGGTTTGTATAGAACCATTAAAGCAGTTGGTAGTGTGTGAGGTAAAATCATGCTTAAGTCTTGGGGTCAGTTAGCAGCCCTGTTTCTCCTTGATAAGCTTGGCAGTTTAAACTAAAGTCAGTAGAATGGAATGTATGAAGAATATAGCCATGCTACTAGCTTCGCATTTTTAGGTTTGAGACATGAAGGTTAGAAGTTTCTGTGAACAGAGCTTTAGGCATGTAGAGTGCAGCGTACTGTGTCATTTTCTACTTCCTGTAGTAATGTGTGCCTGTAACTTCAGGGGAATGGGATTCTTCAGCCCAGTGGCAGCTGCTAAGAGAGCATGAGGTGTTGTCTGATATGATTAAATGGTTGCTTTCTGTCTGATTTATACTTCAAGACCTCAGTATTTGTTTGGAGTTTATCAGGTTCTGCAAATATGATCTTGCAGTTAAAACAAAGGAATTGTGTAAATACTTGCTTCTTTTAAGATACCACTCTGGCTTATAAAGCTATACTGTTTGTCACTGATTGCTTTTAAAAACCTCTATGAAGCTGGTTATAGGAGGCTGTGGTACTCATTTATCTCACCCTCAGTGGACTTAACTTGGAAGTTGCAAGAAGCAGAAAGTCACAAATTCAGGACTAATTAAGATACTCTAATTAAAATATTATGTCATTGGCATCTTCCCTGTTCTTCCAGACAGAAAATGTGTTTTAATAACTTGCGTGGTTGATGATCAGCTGCTGACTATATAAACAAATCGTTAAAACTCCCTAAATACTGAGTCATAGTAAATGTGTAGGTGATAACACAGAAGGCAGCTTGTTGCAGTGTGCAAAGCATGTGTCACTAACATCTGACAAAGGATGATCTTTGTGTCCTGTGGCAGGTGTGGATTTGTTATGCTCATTCCTACTCATAGGTCAATCGGACTAAGGAATTGCTACAACAGCAAGAGTAGCCTGTGATAGCATCCAGGGGTCAGCTTTGTTGCCTGGATTATTTGCTTTGAAAGGCTGCACCTTTCTGACAACTTTGTTTTGCACCAAGGATTCATTTCTTCTAAGTACGTACTCTTTGCTTCTCTGATAATGGAAACCAGATGTGGATTTTAAAGCCTGACTGGTTTGTCTTCAATTTTTTCATGGATTTGAGTGGGAGTAAACAGTTGTGCCATGCCTCTGGAAGTCGGGCCAGGTATCATGAATGCTCAATAAGTGCTGTAAACACATGTAATTTAGCAGCAAGCTAGGGTTGGAAGCCTCTGGGATACAATTGCTCTCCTGGCTATGGTGAGTGGGGAGAAGGAAGGATAGCAGGACAAATTAGCAGGGAAGGAAGAAGAGACTCCTGTTAGATATAATTTTCCCCCATTTCTTAAAAACCAAAACACAACTTTGGCTAGCTTTGTTGAGAAATTTTGAGGGGAAAGGAAGAACTTTCTCTGTTACTGTAAAAAATTCTTGAATTGATAGTATTACTAACTGCTAGTTTTAAGGGGGATGGTGTCTGGGTGTCTTCTGGAGGAAGAAAAAAAGCTTTATCGCAAACTTAATCTGAGGGCTTTCCCTCTTCACTGGAACCTGTAAAGCTTGCACCTACTTTCGATTGCAAGTTTTGGCTACTGCAAATAGAAATGATGAAAGTCAAAGATGTTTGGGAAATTGTTATATCTGGAAGCTTCATCTCAAGAATCTGAATTCACTTTTTATCCTTTTTACACTCTTCATACTGAAATATAATTTGAATTAATATTCTTGCAAGAGGAAACCTTGTGAAAATCTTAAGTGTTCTACTGTAATGAAGAAGGTAAAGGCGAATGAGGAAGCTCATCAAAAGGATCCTTTCATCAAGACTGAGGTGTTCTGTCTGAGGACTCTAGTTGCTGTTAATAAGCAATCAAAGTAAGTCCATATGTGTCTACAATAAGAAGAATGCCTATGGAAAGAAAAACCAAAAAAGTAAGTCATTCCCTTGCAATGAAAAAGTATGTAGAAAGAGTTGAAATCAAACGAACATCTCAGAAAATTGCTTTTGTCTGAGAGGCTTGTTTAAGAATTTGAAATGTGAGATGCCAATTAGGGGCTGGGAAAAATAAGAGGATTTTAAAAAGCCAATTTGATTGCAATGTGATGTCAGTTTATAGAGTTGGTCAGTGTGAAGTATGACAATAGAAGTAAACACATGGTACAGTGGAAAGTGAAAATAAGGCTTTTATTTGTACAAGATTTGGAAATGGAGTTTGAATTTTTACAGGCGTGGATTTGGTTTCTGTGAGAGCTACTCTGTGGGAGCATGTGGAAATCTGGATGCCAAGAATATGATACATGACTCAAACCTGCACAGGAGGGATGCGGATATACATTACGATTTGGAACATAACTCACTGCAGCGCAGATAGAAGGTGACATACTTAGGGCTGAAGGCCAGAAGGGTTAGATGAAATATTTCTTGCATCTCTAGTTTGAGTGCTTCTTCCAGTTTTCTCTGAAGAGTCATGTTCACTCTGGGAATGGTTTACTGGACTTGTTAAATCAGTAGCTATGTTTTGGCAGGCTGGTATTTAAGGCCTTCTGATGATTGCTTCATCTTTGTGTGCTTGTTATGTTATTACTTCTGAAGAAAGCTTTTCATCTCATCTGTACCTCCAAATGTTTGGGTTGTGAAGGACAGATAATGGCATGTGACTTTGGAGGAGGATTTTTAGCCTCCTATTTATTTGCTGGTATGAAGCAGTCTGCTGAGCAGAATGAGAACTGGATGAATACTGTAGGTCTCCAAAGAAGCAAAATCTTAAGCACACTTATGCTGTCCTTTTCTGTAAAGTGTCATAACAAGTACAAGGTTTTGCTGTACTTCTGGCACTGATACATTGTTTGTTTACGTATCTGGAATTCAGAATAGGTGCCTTTTCAGCCATATGATAGCACTGATTATACAGAAGCAGCATTTTAAAATGTTAGGAAAAGACAAAATCCGTATTTCTGGCTAGCCTTTGAAAACGGCTGATTAAGCAAAAGTATTTTACTCGCTTCTCATCCTGGGAATCCCTCTGTCGCTGTTGATGCAGCTCGAAACTGAGCTCTGGGTAGATCTAACTGCTGTCAAGTTTCAGCCTGTTCCAGAGACTGGCAGTTAGTGCCCTATCTAAGTAAGCTTTACTCACCTCCATCAGTGGGAACCTATATATAATATGAATCTTTATTTCGCACATCTAAAGGATTAGTCTAGAACCCGAGGATTAAGTTTAATAGATTCAGGAGAAAATACTTCAGCTTTGTGATTTACTTTGTTTCTTTCAGTCATGGGGAGCAAAACCATTAGAAATTCAGTATAGTTCAGAAAAAGAGCATGGAGTTGGTTGAATGGTGATCTATTTAATGAAAGGGCAGTGCATAGCTTGTGGAGTGAAATGTTTAAAAGGCAGTTCTTTGAAATGGAAGGAAGCTGCCATTTTTTTGGGTTTTTTTGTCTTTGTGGTTTGGTTAGAGCTTTGTTCAGCATTTCAGCAAACAGACAGTGGTGTAGCACTGTCTTTGTCTGGTACAGGTGAGTTACTTGTGTCCCTTAGAAGGGAAAGAAGGCAGAGAAACAAAACTGTGCAGGATGTGATTGTTCAGTGGCACATTTCATTAAGCCTTTAGCAGCAACTGTGGGTAGAAATTCTCCAAGAAATGTTTTAAGAGTAAAAATAATCAAAATCTGTTTTTTTTTGTGGAGGTTTAGGTGATATGCAACACTTACTTACCTATTTCAAACGGTAAGAATGTTCTAGCCAAGAGTATATGACTTGTTTTCTAATGAGTCCTCTGGAAGTTACATTTTGTGTCATCCTATACAGCAGTTGGTTACGCAGTGATTGAGTTGTGTCAAGATTCCTTGGTGGTATCAGCATTTTAGAAGTTACATGGAATAAGTAAGGATTTTTATTTATTTCTTTTTTTAGGTAGTGCTTGCTTATTGAAGCTGCTTGCAGTCAGTAAAGTGCACACTTGGGATATTTGTGTATTTGTTACTGCAAGCCCCTAAAGTTACTAGGGAAATGACAGGTAAAATCATTCAAGACTTTAATCAGCTCATATGACTTCTCAGTTGCTTCTGTCTTCTGCTATGACTACCCATCAGGACTCAAGAAATAGCTCCTTGTTCAGAACAAGTTGAGGTATGTGTATGATCTGCTTGTACTGATATGCAGGTCTTGAAATAGGTGACCCTTTGCACTCTGTTTTTATGTGAAGTTGAATCAAAATTAGGTCTTTGCTAAGAATGGCTCAGTCAAATCTGGCAGTGGCTTTCTAATCTAGAAACAACTACAAGCAAAATCTGCATTTGGTTTCTCAGGTAGAATAGGAAGAGATCAAGTTTGGTATTTCATAGGAAAAAATTGCTTGGTGGGTGCTATTTTTCATGTCATTTTGTGCGCAGTAGGCTATTAGCAGGTTTAATGAGGTGATCGGTGTAATTTGCACCAAAACAGTTTGTGTAATTGGCTACACTCATTGTTACATTAACTGTAACTACTGTTGCAGTTTGTTTAATGTTTCTTCAGGTTTTCACCATAGTCCTCATCCAAAGTATTTGTTTATCCTTCTGTGAGTTGCTGAAAAGTAAACAACACCAGGAGGAATTAGTACCAAGATGATTGTTTCCTTCATGAAGCTTTTTCTGACGAAAATCTGGAGACTGTTAAACTTAAGTAAAGGTCAGGGGTGCCAGAGTCCAGTTTCTGGCAAAGTAAGGATGGGAAAGGGCAAATGAGGTACACCGTTGTTTTGCTTCTGTATTTGGCTACTTTTGAGTATGTAATCTTGGGGGGCTTTGTTGCAGGTAAGGAAAATGAGTTCACAAGTAGTATCTTATAGTTACTTTAATGTATGAGGTCCCCCCCTCTCTGAATTCTCCCTTTTCCCCCTTTCCTCTGTTTATTGAATGGATCAAGCAAGTCTAAAGCAGCTTGATACATATTTATTTTCATTACTTCAGCAGCCTGCAGTGAAAGATCAGGTGAAGGAACAGATGTTCTTAACAAATAACATTGGCTAATTATTTCACATGCATGCTGTAGAAACAAATGAGTCACATGAAACTGCTGTTCAGAAAGGAATGTATTTTTTATCCAAAAGGAAATCATCCTCATTGAGCTTTTAATTGCCATTGCATCATATTAGTTAGTACATTTAGGGCTGTTGAAATCTGGACAGCATAGTTATAGGAACTTGAAATTAAACTGGGGAGCAGACAACTTGTCTGGAGCTGAAGGATAACTTTGTGCTGTGAGGGTGACAAACTCGCTTCAATTACCCAATGTTAAAATAGTAACTGCAGTGTTCATGCGTAAGAGATTGTTTGTTTCTGAACTTGATGTATCACAGGGTTTTTGTTGTGTGGTGTTTTTGGTTTGTTGTGGGTTTTTTGTTTGTATTTTTCAAATCCTTGTGTAGTAGATGAAATTACTGAAACAAAACAGATTGCTTGAATGTTGCATCTTTGAAGTCAGGAAAGTAGGCACAGATCCACATTTTTTTTTCCCAAATGAAACGGAAGGAGGTAGGCATTCAAGACCTTTGTGATCCTGGTTTGTTCTAGTGTCTCAGGGAGGCAGCATGAAACACCTGTCTCTGGCAGGGGCACAATAGGCATAGTTTTACTACCGGGTCAAACAAGTTATTGCCAGCTATGGGTGCTGTTGATGAGCATGCTGTGAGTGAATCTGATTTTAGAGCATCTTGCCTCCTGGAAGTTAACAACGCCTTTATTTCCACTTCAGAGTTGGGGAAGATGTTGGATGGAAGTGCCAAGACCTCTTGAACTTTTTGCTTAACCTTCTTACTTAAAATGTAAATGTTTGTTTCATCCAAACTCGGAAGTACTTGGTAGCAGTTATATAAATAATTACATTAGAAGCTGAAATTACCAGTTTTATTGCTAATTGCAGATGTCCAGACTCAAGTATTTAATCAGCTGAAGATGGTGTTATTTTATAAACAGGAAATGCACATAATTCACTTATGCTACTTCTGAGGCCTGAGTCACACTGGTACCCAGGCTTTGGCAAGACCTTTCTGAGATCCTTTTGAGTCCTCTTACTGTCTTCTTCAGGCAAAGGAATAGACAATGAATATTTTTCTGTGCTTTTTTGTCTCCCAATATCTTGCTGCTCTTTTAATACACAGAGATTCTCTGTAATATATCCTAGCTTTGCTTTGGGAAGGCAGAAGGGTTGTCTTGTTTTTCTGGTGAAACCAGTTCCTGTTATTTACAAATGTAGCTGATCTTGACAACAGAACTGTGGGCTTTCTGAAGCACCACCCCCCAGCTAGGTGCAAAGACAACTGCTTAATCCTAGTGAACAGCTGTGGCTGGCAAAATGACTGTAAATATAGCCCCATTGTTTTCAAGTACTTTCCTCTTTCAAGCTTTCAGATTTAAATCTGAGTAATTAAAATGCTTTGAAATGCATTTTTTTGTTTCTTCTCTTGGCTTCCTCAGAAGGGCTGTTCTGGGAGAGGGATCTCTCCTTGCTGTCTAGTGAGTCATTAGCTCTGCATGCAGCCAAGTGCCCAAGGGGATCCTACTTGCAGGAGGCTGGGCCTTCAGCGGGTGAGGAGGATGCACCATAGAGACACCTGCCTCTTCTTCAGCTCTGAAAACCCTATGTGTGTTGTGATAGTTTCTAGGGATGCAGTCTTGCAGCTGGGGTTGGGTGAGTGGTGCCGTGAAGCAGAGGGGCTCCACAGCCCCTCACTACTGCAGTGGCTCATGGCCTGTTCAGCATGCTGTTTCCTTTGTAGACCTCCTTGCTTCTGGAACAGCCCCCTACACAAACAGCAGTCAGAGCCTGACTTTATGTAGGTGCTTGCAGGTCCTAGGTAAGGTAAATGAAAAGGGACAGACAGCACAAAAAGATCGGAATAGGTGCATGCCTGCTGTTTCCCCTTCAGAGCAGATAGAGAGGTCTGATGGGCATGCAAAGATCCAGTATCCCTTGCCTCAAAGTGTCTGCTCCATGCATGCAGAGAAATGAGCTCTGGGAAGCTGGGGAGGGGGAAGTTGATAGTGTACTCAGTTTGAGGTCTTCCTGTCCTGCTCTGGAGCTCAGACTGAGGAGGTCTCTTAGCAAGGGCTTGAATTTTAAAGTGGTCAATGGTGAAGTCTTTTGTGGGAGTAGACTTTGGGTCCATATTGAGCTGCCAGGTGTAGGTGCACTCTATCTTTAAGACTGGTGTGTGAGCTATAGACCTCAGTGATACAGGTAGGAGTGCTAGGTGTTGAGTGCTCCTTTCCAAGCGGGTGTTTCCCTGGTGGTAGTACTTTCCACTGCCGTCGCATTTGGGACTTCTTGTGAGCTTGAAATGATCTATGCTACTGCAGTCTGCCTCCCAAATCCATTCAGATGATGCTGATTTTCGATTGGAGCTGGGCAGGCTCTATGCCACCCCACCTCTTAAGTTTTCTTTGGCCACTTGTTGCAGCATTTGTGTCTATGTTCCACAAGGCCAATGTGTTTTAGCCTGGTTTCCAAGCTGGCATGCAAGCAAAGGCTGGCAGAACACAAGCTAGCTCTGCTGGATGGGGTCCAGCACTGACTCTGAGAGTGGGTGAGAGAAGGGAGAGCCGTAGAGGCTGCTGGAATGTTGGCCAGGGATTTGCATGGGTTGGAACAGGCTGCAGGCAGCTAGAGGAGGAGGTGTGTGTAGGGGGTGTGTGTCTTCTGACTTTACATTAGCTTCATGCCTCAGTCAGGTTTATTTCTGAAATGAAGCATATGCTTTGCTCCTCACTGTACATGTCAAACTTGAGATTTTTATATCCAGATCAGAGCTGTTGTGAAAGTACTTTGGCTTCACCATTTAAAAATGCTTTAGAATGCTTATTTGCACAAAGTAAGTACTGAGTATTATAAAGCAATTGCTTTATAAGCAGAGTATGTTCTCAATCCAAACTATTTTCTGGTTTTTTTTTGAAAAGTCTATAACACTACTAATGACAAGAGGCTTTCTTGTCACTAGTAAGAAGGTTATCAACTTGTTTCCCAAAGACCTTGTTGGAATAGCTTAAGCTGAACCCTATTTCAACAAAATTAAATGGTTTGTAAAATTGAGCTAATTTCAGTATGATTTTAAGGGAGGAACTTAGGAGAGTGCCTCACAAATTCTAAACTGAAGTATTTTGTTACAAAACTGTTCTGCATCTTTTCCATTGTTTTTGTTGCTTATATTTTTTTTTCTAAAGAACAAAAATATCCCCACCTGACTTTATCTGGTTGTGCATCTTAAAGTTTTCTGAAGAAATAGAGAACCTCATAGTATATGAATAGAAAAAGTTCGACTTTTTAAATATTAAGTGTTTGAGTTTTCTTTCTGCTTGGAAAGGAAGACAAATTTAAAAGTACTTCACAAAAAAGATACATAATTAGAAATAGAACAAAAGTCACCTGATGCTAGCAGCATAGTTCCCAGCATTTCATGTGATGCTAAACCATGACACTAAATTTTGCTGTCAAAATCGTAATTGTGACTACTTTGTGGATATTGTAGGCTGTTTCCCAAACTGTGCTCCAGCATGATTTAATACTATACTTGCATAGGCAAAGCTCATGTATAAGACTTTCATTCCTGCTTTTGGAAGCACAGGGTAGCTGTTGAGGTGCAGGTGACCAGGCCTTTTGTGAGCAGGATTCCAGTTCAGCTGAGTTTATGTCAGCAATTGACCAGAACTGGCTTTCAGAAAAGCAAGGCCTTGCCACGTGTCAGGTCAGTGGTGGCTTGATGAGACTGATGTCCACATACCAGGAGCTGGTATGGGCTAGGCTACTCTTCAAGTGCTGTGGGATGAACTAGACCCAGACTTTAAAGCAAATAAGAGCAGTCTACGTTTCTGAAATGCCAGATCTGATCAGTTTCATGACACTGGGTGCCACATATTTTATAAGTTGGGTATACAGTATTTCAGAATTTCTTAATGATGAAATAGTTTTGAGGAGTCTTTCCTACATGGATTTTTTTGAAGCTGTCAATGTTAGTGATAAATGATAATCTTGTTTATGGGATCTCATAGGATTTAAAAAGAAAAACAAGCCCACAAACAAAGCCCCAGAAAGTAACTTGAGTATTTATTTGCTTGTGCCCTGAATTTTAATGTCCATTCCTTGCAATTTTACGTGTTGTATTTCCAACAGAAGAAAGACATAGTTGCACCAAAATGCTTATTCTGCCTGTACACAGATGCCACCACCGGTTTATTTTCTGCTCAGTAATTAAGAAGTGTTAAAATCTGTTTCTTCTTCAGCCTCTGCAAATAAGAGGGGGGCTGGGCCACAGAAGGGGATGTAATGACCCTAGTGCACAGCCCTGTGCCAGCCAGTGGCCCACTGGGAGAGTGCCCTGTGCTTATGAGAGTCCCCTCTGCAGAGAAGTTAAGGGTGAATGAAGAAAAGCATGTAATGAATGTAAGTAAAATAGTCCTGGCTCCTTAAACTCTTCCCCCTCCCTCTGTGACTATGAGCTGGTTTCTACTTCCTGGAGAGCATGGGAACTTTTGGAAAGCAGGCTCCTAAGGAATACAGTGGCTGAGCCTCTCCTGGCAACAGTTGCTTGTTTTTCTTCTCGCTGGTTGACATGCCTCATGTGGCCTGTGAATTAAATACAACTGTGGATAATCGTGTGTGATCAAACAGCTCCTTATTTAAATATAATAAAAAAAAAAGGACCAAACCAAAAGTGGGCACTGTGTATGCAACCAGTCCCAATGTGTACAGTGAACTGTACACAGCACAGCATCTCACCCTAAGTAAGGTGGTGTTGCTCTTCAGCTCCTGTGAGTGTTTTTTCGCTGTGCAGGATTAATGCTTTTATGCTTTAAGCGGCAGTAAAGAACAGTAGGTTACTGCGAGTAAAGCTTTCAAGTACTCAGTAGCTGAAAGTTAATTCTAACCCAGAATTTTTCTGTGATTCTGTCAAGGAATAATTGGTGAAAATAGATGACTGTAACAGTGTATCTGGGTTGTTTACTTGTGATAGGGTAAACAGAACAAGTCTGTCACTTTCAAAGTACATCTTCACGCTTGCTTTCAGAAGAAATGGAAAGCATGACCTAGAACTGTGAAAGAGATAAGGAAGAATGGTAGTCACATGGATGTGAGCTTCCACTGGGATTCTGTGTAAAAGCAAACATGAGCAGGTTTGTGCGTGTTTACAGTGATTCTTGGAGTGGTACATCTGGCTTTTAAGAAGCACATTGAAAATAGGAAGGGATTCGGGAAAACCATGAGAATAAGTCTGAAAAAAATCTTTTTGCTAATAGACTTGAGAAGTTTAATCCCTATGCCAAAAGAAGGTATGGAGTAACTTGCTCACAATCTGAAAATAATTCACAGCGTGAATTATTAGCTAGGATGGATTTTTCCATAAGGTTTGATTTTTATTTCTTTTTTTTCTTTAAATAGGTTAATCTTCAGTTTTGCTTTTTTTTTTTTTTTTTTTTTTTTTTTCCTAAAGAGAAATTTAGTCATCTCAGCTCTGGTTTAAAGCAAGAGCTGAATTGCAAGGTAGCTGTGGCTTGTGTGTTATAGATTAGATTGGGTGGTCCTAAAGAGTTTTCTTGGACTGAAGAAATGGTTGCAGTGGGGTCAACCTTTCTGATAAAAGGCTTGTCAGGCTTGGCACCTTTTACAGGTAGACTCAGCAAAGAGGCTGGGATGGATCTAAGTGTGCCGCAAGAGTTCTTGTGTTGTTTTGGAGTATGTGAAGTCTTAAGTTTGCCTGCCTTATACTACTAAATGAGGCTTTTGTTCAGGACTATTAATTTAGCCCTCTCCTAACCTATTCATGCTTTAGACTTGCTGAAAGTGGAATATTGGTATGTTTTGTTTGGGTTTGCATGTTTGCTTTTTAATTGCTCTCTTACCAGATAACTGGACTGTTGTTCTTCTGGAGTCTGCTTGCTTTTTCTTTCTCATGGTGCTAAGAAGGATTTTAAATGCATGTGAAGAGAGGAGAAAACAATGCATTCTTCAGTCGAAATGCAGCATTTTTTGCCAGGATATTTAATGCTTGCTTTAATATGTTAGCGTAGGATTAAAGACCATTTTCATCCTAACCTTCCTCATATCCAGAGTTGGTTTTGACCATGTCTAGAAACTTCATATGCAAGCTCTTCTATCTTTGGAGAATAGCACATCAGGTGGTCTTCATGCTGGGTGTTGAGATAGTGACATGGACTTGCTTGCTTTTAGAAAGAGGAGCAAAGCCATGCATCTCATTGTACATCTTTTGATGGCTAAGTGTTGCTTCTGAGCATAGAAGGGGAGTAGGTCCAGCAGCTTGCTTATAGGCTTGTTTGATTCTGGGACACCAAGCACATGGTAGTAACTGATACCAAGTCTGAAGCTCAGTGGAAAGCACATGATCCAATTGAAGATGTCCCTGATCATTGCAGGGAGGTTGGACTAGATGACCTTTAAAGGTCCCTTCCAACCCACACCATTCTGTGATTCTATGCACATCTCTTAAAGTGAGATGACATCAGAGATGTATTATTCTAGTAGTGAGGTCAACTTCCATGTGTTCTCAGCTGTTTTTATGCATAGCTGCATGTCAAACTATAGAATGCAAATTGTCAGGTAACGTGGTTTTTTTGTGGTGTCTCAAAATGAGCGGAAAACACTAACAAAGCAAATTGCAAAATTATTACTGTCATTAGCAAATGTTAATAAAATGTGCACACCGTTCTGCTGAGGTTGATTGACTATTTGCATCCTTAGTGGTATGTGCAATCAGATAATTTCCTAATGATTATCATTTCTGCTGTATGCTTGGGAGAACATGTAGCTTAATTATCCTCTACAGTTTGCAAAATGGCACAAGCTAGTTGCAGTGCCCATGCTTTTGAAGCTGTAAATATGAAGGGTAGCTCTTTTTTAAGAGGCTTTTATTGTATAAGTCACTCGGTTTAGTCCTATTTAAGTTAACATTTTTTTTTCTGGAACATGACTTTACATAGTTGGACTCTGGTCCATTTCTAAACAAGGGATGAGAATCACTGTGTTATGTGCCTTCAAGTAGTGTCTGAGTCTTACATAAATGTCTTCTGTAAAACTTTTTGGATGGCGCTGAGGAGGTTTTTATGCTCATGCTACTTTGCAGGTTTCTAGTGTATTTTGTGGCTTCAGATAAAGAATGCTAATATGTTGTTGGCTGGACTTAATTTTCATAGTGATTAAGTATAGCATACCCATAAATGCTGAAGATTATCCTCAGGCAAAGTGTTTGCCCGATGGCTTATAATTAAACTTGGAAATATGAATGTGTTAAAAATAAGTTGCTATTTTCATTTCTTTAAATGCCATACTACTGCCTAGTTTATGCTTTTCTTTTAATACTTAGTGGTTAATTTTGTAACCCAGAGGTGGCAACCTTCCTCAAACGCTGCCACATCTTGGGTATTATAATAGTAATTATGGGAGATGCTGTTTTCATAGAAATGGAAATGTCTTATTTCCTTAAAGCTCATAATAACAATATTTGTTAAAATTGTCCTTGCTGTTTTGCAAATCCTTTGAGTGACATTTTGATCACCAAGGCATATACTGAGTACGTAATAACTACCGATGTGAGCTAGTTTTCATGTGAAGTAAGGAAAGGATAAGGTTAAAGTTTCAATGTGCTCACTTTTTTTATGCTGATTAGATGAAGATTCAGAGCAGGCTCTTTGTAAATGTCCTAAGAGCTCAGTAGAAGCCTACAATTAATAAGATGATTTCTTATAGCCTGTTTGTCACACATGATAAAGAGCACTTCTAAATGCTAGCAAGGGTTTATCAGACAAACTATTGCAGGTGTCATGCTCTGGAAGAATTCAGTTGCTGAGTAAAACTCAAGGTAACTTGAGTTTGGATTCTTGGCCCTTGTGAACTGGCTGATTCAAGCACTAATATAAATGTGTCTGTGATACTGTATGTTCCTCCTCTTCTTGGTTCCTTTTGTCTTACAACCACAAAAACTCTTCGGTGTAGCTCTTATCTCTTGTATACAGCATGTCAGAGAAATTGCTTCTTTCCTTGACAGCATGGCTTCTTAAGTCATGGTTTCGTAAATCAGGCTTGAAGGTTGTGAACTTTCTTTTGCTCCCATGGCTGACTGCTTCTTTTGTCCCCTTGTATGTTAGTCTGGTCATCACAAATTCAGATCTCAGTCAATTGAGCATGACTATGTAAATTGTAGGGCCTCTGGTGAAACTACAGGTGGAAACTTTGCAGCTTTGAGTTAACTTTTCATTTTCTCCCCGTCTCATTCTGCAGTAATCGCACAGAACTCCATTTCTTCAAAGCTGTGCAGTCATTAGATGTCTGTTTCAGGTAATCAGTTAAAAGCATGTCATTCAGAACACAGTGTGGCATGGTCAAGAAACCATAACCTTTCTACTTCAGTAGATGACATGCTCTCAGAGAATGATACTTTCATAAACTCAGAAATAGCTGAAATATAACTGAAAGCATATGGCTTAGTAGGACACATCTAACATGTTGCCCTGTTAGTTGTACCTGCAGCTTTCGTGCTTACTTATCTCAGAAGGGAAGGGGTGGACATACTCTTTTGTTTCACCCCTTCGCTGCATTTTTTCATTGCAGTACTCAGAATAGTAGTGGACATCAAATATGAACTGCAAGGAGGAATAATCTCTTTTGTGGAAAACAGCAGAATGTGAGAATCTTAATAATTCTAATGACACTAGTTTATTATAGACCCTCAAGCTGAAGATGTCTTTGTTCTGCGGTAGTTTTGACAACAACCACAGAGGTAACGAGAAAGTAGTGTCCAACTAACACACTATAGGAGTGTGCTAAAACTGAATATTTTCTTGTTAAACTTGCTACGAGGTCATACAGTCAAAAGTGGTTCTTTGCCTCCTTTCTTCTTTCTTTCCTCATGCTCAGTAAATGGCCGCTAAGCTTATGGTAGATGGATTTAATGATGAATGTCAAGTTTTGGAGTAATATAGGTGCAAGGAAAGAATAGCAGTCTTGTGCTGAAGATCTTTAGAAAGGTTAAAACAAACAAAAAAAAAAAGGTGAAAAAGGGACTTTAATACTGTATTTATACCTGGTTTTGGTAGCACTTGAAAGTGATTAAATGACTTTTTCATGTCTTAGCTATAGTCCAGCTGAGTCACTGCCTTACACAGCATTTAGTTAAGATGGCCCTTAAAATAAGCAGCTAACATCTGTTAAATAAAAAAACTGGCCTTTTTATTGCTGTAAAATGAAAACTAGGGCTTTTACAGCAGAATTGTTTCTGGAAAAAATGCTGAAGCTCTTTATTTGAATAGGAACAGGGACAGTTGTTTCTAAGGATGTTGAGTTCAAGTCTGTCTGAATTAATCTACTTTGCTCTTAGTTTACTGCCCAGTTTGAATCTCAAAGGGGCCATAGACAGTGATTTTTTTTTTAAATATATGGTCAAATATAGAACGGATCAGGAAATCAAGAGGTGATGGTGGTGGTGCTATTTGTGCTTACTGGAGGACACTTTTGCCTTTGTTCCTACTGATCTAATTACAGCAACTGGTGAGCAAACTGGTCTAGTGGAATGTGTCCCTGCCCATGGCAGGTTGGTTGGAACTAGATGATCCTAATTTTCCTTCCATCCCAAACCATTCTATAATTGTAATATTCCTGAAATGGTACTCATGTAGAAATCGGTGATCTAGGTTGTGTCCTTGTGACAAGCTAGTGGCTTGCATGAGGACTTGATCTGCTCTGTCATCTCCTATGCCATGGCATTGCTGTCTGTTAATTCAGTCTGTGCTGGAAGACTTAGCTGTGGAAGGGGCTTTCATGTTCCTATGAGTGGAGGAGTTTGCCATCGTACAACTGTAATGCCTTGCAATTGGCATCTGGCCTGATAGAGGGAATAATTTGGCCAGTACTAACCTAAATACAGAAGCACATTCTTATATAAGCAAGCATAAAGTTACAGTTCTTCATTGTTCTTTTTTGATATTAATTTGTTCTTCAAGATAAAGTTACACATCTAGTATGAAGACAGTTGATGGCTGGAAATAAATCTGTTTGTTTGCTTAACCTTTTACCATTCTTTGTTGCAGCTCTCAAGTTCCACTTACAAATACAGGAGTGAGGAATTCAAGAGGCAGTTTTCTCATCTGCCAGATTCTGAGAGACTCATAGTAGGTAAGATGCAATTATACAAAAAGCATTTGTCATCTGGCTGATAATTCCAGACTGCAGTAGTGCCAAGGTTCTTTTTTTTTGTGGCAAATTCTAACTATAGCTGATAACTTCCTATTTTTTTCTCTCCAAACAAGCATCAGATACTTTCAGAGAAAGTCGGGTTCATACCCCTCTTTCTGTACTGCCTGCTTTCTGAAAAAAGACAAGCACAGACAGCTTAGTTACCTCTTGTAGTGTCATACTAACCCTAACCCTGAATCTACCCCTACCCCTAACCGTAGCCTAGACTCTTGCCCTAGGCACTTGATTAATGTCACTTCTGGGACTGAGTGACACAGTCCCAGAGTTACAGTCCCACTTGTAATTTAAAAAACACTTTTTGGTGACAAACGCCAGCCCTGTGCTATGAGGACATAAAATTAAGCATTTAAAAGTGTAATTTCCATCAGCTATTGTCAGATATCATTGAAAAATACAAATGCTCATTTTATCCTGACTTTATGGTGTGCGCTTTGATGTATTTGCCACCGTGGTATATTGAGGGCAGATAAAAACTTTTTGTGCCTCACACTGGTATGTGCACATGTGGTTACTGCCCATATTGAGCATGAAGTATGTTATCTGATGCTGTTAATTCTGGGCTGGCTCATGCCTTGAGTGGAGGTTTTTCGCATCTCAGTATACCAGTTTAGCTTACCCGTATGCTCATGACATGGGTGCAGACATAGACATAGCACTCAACTGGAAGAGCAGAGGAGGCAAGTATATGGTGTGGGATGGGACAGAACAAGGTGGCAAAGACTATCAAACTATGGTGCGTAACTGCTTGGCATCAAAATGCTCCTTTTGAGCTCCCTGTTATGCTCCACTGCAGAACTCGAAGAAAGTAAGCTTGTAACCCTGCCTCCTTTGCATGCAGTTATGCACCTTATTTCTCTTTTACAAGTTGCCTTGCAGGTAAATCTGCCTATGCTGCCTGAGCATTGTGTAACAAATGTACTGTCCCAGATGGGGATTTAATACAAGGGTGGTATTGTTTAATGTTTACCTCTTATGCCATCTTTAAGGAAGAGAATATTGTGAGGCTGCCAGTATATGTTTCCAGTTTGCATTAAGTTCCTTCCAGATTAATGGAAGATAAACTTGTGCAAGTGACAGCTCTGAAATTGCTAACTACCTGCATAATTTTCCAGCCTTAGAAGGAAGCAGTTTTTGTCTGAAATGCCTTCTGCATTTTTAAATACTTGAATTCAGAAGAGAAACAGAAGAAAGGGATATTACTTCATAACATTGTTTTGGCGTGTCTCTTGAAAGAATTGATACAGAAAGCCATGGAGCAAACTGAAGCACAGGTTCAATGAACAGACTGCCTAGGATTTGGAGAAAGATTTGGTAATGGGCTAATCTCAATAATGTAGCACCTGCTCCATCAGAAGCAAAGTCATTAGTTTGTATACATGATGGAGTTTTTACCCCATAAAAAGCAGTGTTTTTTTTGAAGGACTTTTTGCATCCTCTAAGCAAATGACTTTTCCTTTGCTTGATGCAGAGAAACTTACAGGCTTTAAAGTGTTCAGGGAAGCACTTACTTGCTACTCTTCATTAAAATTACTGTAACTACTCCCATTCTTAGCTTAGCTGTTAAAAAACCAAGCAGCTTCCACTGTAATGAGCACTCTATATAAAGACTTTGTGGAATATAACTATTTTCTTATAATGGAAGACGAATGACTTAGACTCCCAAAATGGGCATTTAGATTGCTACTAATTTGTCTGAACATGTTGTTTACAAGCAACATCTCCTTTTTTGTGTAGGTAGGTCATGGTGTTGCTTATCACTCATCTGTCTCCCTGCCCCAAACATAGAAGTCGGATACAAACTTCTTGATAATGCTTTCCTCACGTCCTTAACCTCAAACTCCTGCTGTCTTCCCTCTCCCTGCTCTCTGTGCTTTGGTATCTGACTTCTCTTTAAATGTGCACTTACAACTTACTGGTTTGGATTTCTTTAATTCTGTTTGTGATAATGTCTTGTATACATGCCTTATGCTTGTTAAAAGAAATTCTATTTCTACTTGATTATTTGAGGGGAAAACCCAGGAATTTAAAAGATCATAATAAAAGCTCCTGTAGATGCAGACTTACCTTGAAGTTAGGATGGCAAGGGTCTCCTGAACCTCTTCGTACTCAGACAACTGTGTTCATCATCTTGTACACAAAACCAAAATTCTGTCTCAGACACTAATGAATACATTGCTTTTCAGAATGCTTTGATTCTAACTTTAGAGGTACCAATAACATTCTACTTGAATCAGGTACATTATCTATACATAAGGTAGCCTTCTTTTGAGCTTCCAAAAGGGAAGTCTTGAGTTTCTAGCAGTAGTACTTCTGAAAATTCCTTTTGAATCTTCAAGGTCTGAAATGCTGTAACTTGAGAGGTTTTTTTAAAAATGCATCAAAATCCTCTGGCCTGTTTTTTTAATTAGCAGGTATCTAATGACGGGTAATTGTGTTCTAGATGAAATCTATTTCTCAATAGGGATGTTTCAGCCACAGGCAGTATCATAGTAAGAATGACAGTCAGCTTCTGAAAATACCTCCTGCCTGAGGAACTGTGTAGCTTCAAGCTGCCTTTTAATGTCTCACTCTGCAGATAGTTTTAGCTAGAGATTAGAATCTGTTTAGTGGAAAATGACTATCTTACTACAGCATATAAACTACTGTTATGTAGGAGTTGACAGTATATATACTGTTATACTGTAAACTTGTTTGTGTATTTTGTTGTTTAGGCACTTTGAAGTTTGACTTAAGAGTGCTTCTCATATGTACTCCTGATCTTGCCTAATACCTCTTCTCTGAAAATACAGGATAATGCACAGGGAGATTAATATGTGGAATTCTGTCCTCACACAGACATTTTCATCAGCCCTGGCACTGGGGTGTTCCCAGAACAGTGGTCTGGATGCAACCCAGTACAAGTCTGCCTTCACAGATTTTTTAAGAGGAAAAGAAATAGCTCTTTATTTGTTTTGTAATACCCTTATCTCATTTTAAGATAACACTTTTGGGTTGACTGAGCTGCATTAAGTGAGTAAGCTTGTTCTTGCTCTCTATACATAGATTATGCCTGTGCACTCCAGAAGGATATCCTGCTGCAAGGACGCTTGTATCTCTCTGAAAACTGGCTCTGTTTCCACAGCAACATTTTCCGATGGGAAACCACAGTAAGATCTCTTAGCTTGCTTGAATCCTTGAATCCCACATCTTTGTCCTGTACAATCAGGATATGACTCCCTCAAATCTTGCACTATAAATCTCATGCTAGTGACTTTGCACTGGAAAGATAAAGCCTCCACCTCTGAGTGGAAATGCAGACCTGTTGCTCCATAAAATGAGAATAGCATCGGAGATGTGAATGCTGAAATAAGCCTAATCCATTGGTCATGCAGGAAGGTGTTCAGGAATTATGCTGAAGCTGATCTCTTACATTTCTGAATGGCAGTTTGCCTCTCCTTACGAAGGAGATTTGTCCTATAAAGGGATGCAACATGTAATGTTTTCCTATAAAACCAGGAGCATGATACAGTACTTGGTGTTGCCCTGTTCAAGAACTGTTCAGTGTTAAACTTTACTTAGTTTAGTCTCTTGTAAATATCAACCTAAGAACAGCTAAAGAGAATCTATAAATGACCTTGACAAGTTCTTGTGTTGTGGTGTGTAGCTTTTGAGCAGTACGAGGAAAAGTAGCTATTTGTGGCATTGGCCCTCTATTTCTATCCAGTCAGGTTAATGAGTTAAAATTTTTAATTCAAGCAATTTTCGCATAAGATGCAGAAATAGCATAAGGCAATGAATGAGGAAAGGAAAGTAACTTAGTTAATAGGTGATGGAGATGTGTTAAAATGTTCTGCAGCTGTAAGACTGCTCATACCTTAATCAGTAAATTCTATGTGCCCTCTGAAGTACACGTGACAGACAACAAATAGCTTGTGTACTGAAGACAAGGAGGAGGCGTAGAAATGTTTAACTGAAAACCAAGCTTAATTTCATCAGATGTATTTTACAATTTAATGTTTCTCATTGTAGACTTGAGGTTTAAAAAAAATCCCTTTGAAATCACACTCTTGAATATATATGAACTATTCAAAGACTGATTTTTTTTTTTTTTTTTTAATTTTATTTTTTTTTCAGCCAAACTAGCATATATCCTGGTTAACCTGTTCTTGCCTGCCTAGCAGAGTGATATCCTATGAAATATAAGGCAATCTGAGCCTGTTAGCTACAACGGTAGAGCTAAGTTTTGGGACCTCCTTAGCAGGCTATTTTGATGCAGAGAGAAAGTGGACCTTCTGCACACTCAGGAAAAAGCAAGATCCCACTGCTCTACTATACAGAAACATTTAGAATATTAATATGCAAGGCAAACACACCCAGTCAGGAAGATTTCCAATTGCAAATAAACTTCTGTGAAAATGGACTAGATAGTCTGTCATCTGATTTATGTCCTACCTTATGCATAGCATACTGATTGGTATGGGCTTTCAGATCTGTGCGTTGTATGTGGTTGGGATTGTGTCTTAATCCTTGAATATTGCTGGATGAATGGAAGGAAAGAAGAAAAAACTACATGCTTCTCTAGTCTAGTATGAAAGGAGATTAGTTTTGCTTCTACTTTGTAATGCTTGCTGTTAACAAGTTGAGACAGTAATTGACTTTGTGATCTCAACTAAATTGTATCCCAGAGCTTGGGGTTAGTTTGAGTTCCTCTTGCATGTTCTGTGACTTCATCAATTTTCAGTTTTAAGTAATTTGTAATATGTCATTAAACCTCTTTCTGCTTAGATTTCTATTGCCTTGAAAGATATCACTTTCATGACAAAGGAGAAGACTGCTCGACTCATTCCAAATGCCATACAAATAGCAACAAAAGGAGAGAAGGTGAAAATCTGTATTGTGATTTGTTGGGTTTTGGTTGGTTGTGGGGCTTTTTTTTTTTTAATTATTATTTTTCTTTTTATTTTATTTAATTGCAATGTCCAGGGCAGAGCACTTGTAGTTTTAAATTCAATCACATTTAAAGATTTGATCATCAGGCTTGGTGATCTAGTCCTTGTGCATATTGGCTTGACAATTCAACCTGGAATTCCCTAGAATCCCAGAAAGTAAGGGAGGTTTTGTCCACTGATTTTCAAAGGAAAACCGTTTTAGAGTTCAGAGCATGACTTCAGGATGTGCATCCTCCAGATCACAAAGATTTCAAATTCACTAGGTTTAAAGTGCCCCTGCAATTTCAGAAAACTGTTGAAAACAAAAGGAATGATGTCATGGAGAAACTTGCTCATAGAACTTGTAATTTTATGTACTGGGAAATGTAGGTTTTGGATATCTGTTTGGAAAAACTGAAAAGCATGTTGTTCATGTGCAGTGATCTTCCAGTATTTGTCTGCTCTCTCAACTTATCAGCTTTAATCATCAAGGAAGATAAACCTCTTTCTCTGCTAAACGAACATTCAAATGGGAAAGATTGTAATACTGCAAATGATGCATCTCATTTGATCTCCTTTTTTAATTATTTTGATTTCATATCTCCTTATGTGAAAAGATTAATGAAAGTAATATATGGTAGAAGGATGGAAAAGGCTGTGGCCTTCAAGAAATAGGTATATGCAACTCTAATTTGTTTCGCACCCTATTTGAAAATGGGAGAAAGATGTAGCTGTGCAGTTAGTTGAGGGGGGGAGCTCTTCCTTTATGCCAGAGATACAAAGGGTTGCAATCAGATGCACAGAAGAGCAAGCATCTTTATATACTAATGGGAAACTGATTTTTACTTACTAAAAGTGATTAAAAAGTGTGGAGTGTGAGGAATGGCAACCCAGGTTTGTTGAATGTGAGAGGATCATGCTGTTGCTGAAAACCTTAGTTTATTCAAGACAAGGAAGGATTCTGTGTTTGTTAAAAATACCTACAAGTGAGCTTTTGTCTTAAACAACTGAGCACTTTGTTTTTCCTGCAGTTTTTCTTCACATCGTTCAGTGCAAGAGACAGAAGCTACCTCAGTATCTTTCGCTTATGGCAGAATGTGTTGCTAGATAAGGTAAGCTTGTAAGTGTGGGTACCGGTGGTTAAGTAACAATAATATTTTTCTAATGTAAAAAGACAAGTCTTTGGAGGATAAGAAACTTTCCTTAAGAAGTCATTTTTTTCCTCCTCATACTACCACCTACAACTTTGCTGTTGATGGAGTATTTTGTCTTTGAAGATAGGTTGCATGCTTTTCTTCACTACCAACTCAAGCAGATATTACTAAACTGGCATGCATTTGCTTAACATTTTCTATGGCTAATTTGTGATCAACAAGGCAAGAGGCTTTTTCACTGAAAGCTTTTTATCTTTTTGAGGAAAAAGCCTAAATTTACCTTCTCAGATAACTTAGTTGAACCTTTGCCAACCAACTCATTACAACTCCCCTGACCTTGAATAAATGCGGTAAAGGCAGGCTGTATGAGATGGAAGTGTATTTTGGCAACTTCTGTTAGTTAGTTTGATTTATATTGTAATTTATGAATACTTAAGCGAATCTCCTTTCTAAAAATGTCCCTACAGTTTTGCAGAGCATCACTAAGTAATGCAATTTTTGCAGACCAAATCCTTCCTGTTTACAGCTCTTGTTTAAATATTTCAACAGTGTTGCAAGTGATCACTAAAATATCCATATAGAACTGTGTGCTACAGTGGTTCACAAAGGCTTAAAACTGCTGTACTGCTTAACTGTAGTACCCACAAGTTTTTTGGCCTTTTGTTAGGTGAATTCTAGGGCAGGTTAGAAGCACCTCTTGTCAAGTGAAAGCTGGAAATAAAGGAATGTGCCATTTAAGGCAAAACTAATGTTCCTGCAAATCTCTTATCTCTCATATTAAATACTATTTCATTGTAACATCTTAATTGTCTTGAATCCAGCAACTAGTGCTGCAAAACCCGCAATACACTATGTCATCTTTTGACTGGAATGTACAACTGGAAACTAGCCTTGTTTTCTTTTGTTAAGCATAGTTTGTCAGGAATGGTAATTATGTAGTTGTTTAGTTCATGGCGCCCCGGGTCAGTGTTTGGGCATTCAGGTATGCAAACCTATGCAAGGGAGTGGACCAGAGGCAGCAAGCTTTCTGCTGCTCAGTTTTTCTCCTGTGTTCTCTTTGACACAGAAATGAGTGTCACATTAGAAACAATTTTTCACTTAAGAGCAGTAACTAAAGTATAGATATGGAAATAGAAGGCATGGACTGCATGAAATATGAGATGAATTAAGCCAGAGAGTTTTAGGGACCAGTAGCTTGGGACCTTACCTTATTCTTTGTATCAAATCTTGCTACTAGCATTACTTGCATCTCACTAAAGTACATTAAAAGATAAGTCTGATGCAAATTTTTGCTTGGGATTCTCAGTTGTAAGATGGAGCATTGCTATGAGGTGTAGGGCTTTTAATGTAGTATGTTTGGGGCTACTTATTGAAACAGGATTTCTATTGGGTTGAGCTCCTACTTCTGCAGTGCAGTAGTGACTTGATTCTCTGCTAGCATGTTTGAGTCACCTGTCAGCCTGCTTTATGATGCTTTGATTCTTTGTTGCTTAACTAAACTAGGTCAAGGTATAGAGGGACACTGAGGAGTTCAAAGAAGAAAGTGAAGTTGCCAGATGTGGATCTGACATGGCTACAGTGATAGCTGTCCACTGACCTGTTGCTAAAAGAAAGCCTTTGGTGCATCTAAGCATCTTTGCTGCTTTCTCCCCACCACCCTATGACAGGGACAGAATACCTTTGAAAGACATCTCCATATGTCTGAAGCTCTGGCATGATATGCAATGTCCTAAGTATGTGAAACCTGGTGTTTCTGGGTTCTGGGCTCAGTGGTCACAGGGATTATATCAGAATTTGTAAGGCTTGTGAGAGAAACTCCCAAATCTCACCCTGGAACCGCTTTGAAAGGGAGCTGACTTCAACATTTCCCCTGTGAAGTGCTAAGTAATTAAAGCCTATGGATAATGTAGTTATTATCTGAAGTGCATCTGCTAGACCGGGAAATGAAATCCAACTGTTAAATTCTGAAATAAAGTCATTCTGGTGTCACCAGAAGTATGACTGGATACAGTGCTGGTTTGCACCACCATCTGATGGTAAATAACCACCAGTTTGCATTATTTACCTCCAGGGGATTGGATTTGTATTTACTTCAAACCTTATTTGTGCAGAGGTAATTTTCAGTTACTGACACTGGCCTCTTCAGTGTGTTCTGGGCATAGATTTTGTGTTACAAGGTCACATCTTTGAAGAATGACCTATCCTTTAAGGGAATGCTCCTTAAGCTTTTGCCACTTGCAGAACTTGTTGGTAGGGTCAGCATGCCCTTTCCCAGATCTCCATCTTGTGGCCATTCTGCCTTGTACTTTCAAAGTATCGCATGACCCAGAGAGCTGAAGAAGTAGTCTTCTGTGAAGTCTGCCTTCCTATTAGAAATTACTTGCAGTATGTGTGAAAAACAGTAAAGGGTTACATGCTGTTCCATGCCTAAGCTTGCTTTAGTCATCAAGATGCTCTCCTCCAGCTTTGTGTCATTGCTGTTGTAGGACTGCTGGTCTCCTTAGCTGGGCTGTAGCCCTCTAGCTCAAAGCTTCTCCTTTGGATCTTCCTCTGAGTAACAATACCGTTTGCATTTGGTGCCCTTCAGCTTTGGTTCCTCAGGGAATCAATGAGTACCTCCTTCTTAAGATGGTACTTTCTTAGGCTATTTTATTTTAAATGTCCATGTAAAGACTTTTTCTTTTCAAGGAAAAATCCACTTATTCTTCTCTAGTGCTGTTGCAAAATGTGTTCAGTGAGTCTCTTAGGCTTGCTGTTGTGTTTTTGTTTTTTTTTTTTATTTAAATGCTCCTGGCTGTAGGGGAAGCATCATGGAAAATAAGGAGTTGTTAATGTAGGTCTGGAAGAGACATGACACCGGTCTTGATAAAACAGATAGCTGCTTCCACATCCATTGTGGCTTTCAATAATACATCAGTTTATAAAATCAGCCAAAATTCCTGTTTTGCAACAGGCTTTCCAGATTGGTTAAACAAGTTTACTAATGGCTGCTATTGACAGTAAGAGCAATGCCATTTAGACTTTTGCTTTATTTTGCTAAAGCTTTTGGGTGTCAAATATCCACCCAGTTTAAGGGAGAATGAACAAATTAAAATCTAATTAGGCAGGTCATTCAAATCCCAAACAAACACAGCACTCCTTATTTTCTAATGGAACAAGATCTTAACTTAATCAGTCTCACTTCCCATGAGGCCTCTTCCTTAGAGCTGGATTTATTTTCCTATTGTTCTTATGCATTGCTGGGTAGAGATTTGCACTTGTCTCCAGAGACACTGTAGGAGGTAAGTCTAGAGGTGTGAGAAGGGACCTGAATTTCTGATGAGCTGGGCTTCTTGTAGCAACATCTACCAGTACAGCAGTTCTGCCTTCTCCGGCAGCGTCTCAGGAGGGGTTGTGGAAAAGAGTTGTTTATTTGTGCCTTTGTGTGCAAGGAGGGGTCTTCTGGAGATCTGAAAGGGTTTGGGTTGATTCTGACCTTCGTATTTGGGCAGTTGGGGGAGAGTTGGCTGTTTCACTCCCCAGGCCTGTGAACAAGCAATCGGACAAACTTCTGTATCAGAGTTGCCTGGTGTGAGTGTGATGTGTGGTGGGGGTTTTCTCTGAGGTAAACCTGTACTGAGTGTCCTGTTCTTATTTCTGTGTGTGTGTGTGTGTATGTGTGTGTGTGTGTGTGTGTGTGTGTGTAAAAATCAGCAGCTTTGCTTGTCAGTGGTATTCTGCAGTATCCTTTTCGCAATGCCACCGCTTTGTATAGAGTGAAACAAGGAATTGATGTTTTATGCTCCTGGTTGAAAAGACAAAAATGTGCGTCCCAGCTGCTCCTTGTAGCCTTTGTTTTTGTGTACAAAGGGAACTGAGGAAAACCCCAGCACAGGCCATCACCTCCGGTGAGCAAAGTAATTCATGTTTAGGTTCAGCCTTTCAAGCTTCAGAGCTTCTCAAAACCATGCTCAGGAGCCGAAGTCTGACCTAGAAAGTTCGAACCCTTCTTGCCTGCAGAACTTTTGCTTAACTGTATTGGAAGGAATGTCTGGTTTGATCTTGGACTGTGACCATTAAGAACTTACTATATCTAGCTGAGCTAGGAATAGTTGAGTAGAGTGCATGAATCCTGTTTTAGAAGCAGAAGTCGGTAACATTGACTTTAGAGAACCGCAGGAAACAGCTTTATAGATTCCTGAAATGGATAGCTGAAAAGATTCTGTGCTTTCCTCAAATCATTCAGACCGCTGTGCAAGGGCAGTCTGATGTGCTCTCACACTGATGCAGACTGTGCTGGTGAATTTCATTAGTGACATTAGCTGTTTCCCGGTTATTTTCTTATGACTGGAAAGAAAGGCACCGTCAGTAATGGGCATGGGAAGTTGAAAGGGGCTTTGTTTCTGCCCTTTAATTTCTGGTTGCAGGGTGTGCTATCTAAGCATGCACCTCAGTCATATTCCCAAAGTGTGTAATGCCAGCTCCTGGTTTTAGTCACTTTAGGGGAACTACTGTAGTTAGTTGTGTTTGCCTATGAATTTACTGCTCCAAAAGACCGTGTGCCTGGGGAAAGCAAGGCAGCTATGTGTTGCAGCGCATATTCTTAGGGGTGCATTGTTTTGCGGAACGAATCCCCATGGCACAGGTAGGCATTAGACCCTTGCTTTCAATGTGTTTTGTGTTTTAATGTTTCCTTTGTCCTGGGTAGGATTAAATACCTTGAACCTGGTCACTGACCGTAAGATGCTTGTGCCAGCTGCTTTGGGAGAAGACCAAAACTTTGTTGTGCTGCAGAGTACCCGACGGAAAGCCCCTCTTCCAAGGCGGCCGTGTGCCGGTCCGGGCTGGCTTTGCCCTGACCCCGCACGTTTTACCCCTATTTTTGGGGGGGGGGGGGGTGTCTCCCTCTCGATGCATCGCGGGGTCCCGCACCGAGCCGGGACACAGTGGCATCCGTGGCCGTGCTGGCCACCGGAGCCGGCGGTTTGGCAGTGCTCGGCTTCCCCCTGGCTCCCCCCCGCTATCAAGAGCCGCTGCCGCCGGGCGGGCGGGCTGGGAGGTGTGCGTGTGTGTGTTTGGGGGGGCTGTCCCCGGGCGGGCCCCGCTACCGAGCAGGAAGTGGGAGCGCGGCGGCACCGGGCGAGGCCGCGGTGAGCGGGGAGGGGAGCGGCGCGGCGGGACGCCCAGGTTTGTGCGGCGGAGGTGCCGCAGCCGGGGATGGTGCTGGGGTAGGGAGGCACGGTGTTTGTGTTGGGGGGGTACACAGCGCCGTTTGCTGTGTGACACTGCGGGTAGGGTAACGCTCCACAGGTGGAAGCGGGGAGGGGGAGAGGATCGCTTAAAAGAGCTTTAAATAATGCATGGGTATTTAATGTGATCGTTTCATGCACATAGTAAGCAGTACTTGTGTAACTGCCTCGTTAGCGCGGTGCTGTTCCCCTTGATCAATATGGATTGTGGCTGAGGCGCGTTTTCCAGGATAGTGTCTCTCTTTTAAGATTGCTAGTATTGCTCTCTGAGCTCTGTTAAATCCCAGAACCTTATCTCCTCTCTCTTTTTTCCCTTTGTTTTTTTTCCCTTTTGTGTGTGTGTGTTTTTAATAGCCCTTTACAGCTGAAGTGGACTTTGAAACCTTTGAAACTGGTTGCTTACTTTGCTGATACGGGTTTGTCATGCTACTTTCACTTCCTAGCTTTCCTGATGATCTGCAAGAACTTAAGTATATCCCAGTATCTATGGGAATTCATGGAGCAGGGCAGAGGTCTTGCAGAGAAAGAGAAGAGTAGCTAGTGGTGAGTGAAGGTAATACTATTACTGAGCAAAAGCAACTTTTCTTTTAAGCGAGTTCTGGTGGTGTTCCAAAGTAAGGCTCTCCTGACCCACCTTGGCAACCTGGATTGTTGGTGGACGCAGACAGACGGTAGTGACTGAAATGCTAACTTCTCACCATTTGTAAAGCATTCTGAGCATCCTGAGGAACAGGCATGTATCTATTAAGCAGTTTGTCCAAGATCAAAGAGGGAGTCGCTGGCTGTCTACTAGTTACTGGTCTTGTGCTGTACTAATGCCTTCTTGAAGTAACAATTTTTCTTGTGTCTGACATTTCTGGTTAAAAAGTGGGTTCAGGAATATTATTTTTGTGTTTCCCAAACAGTGGTTTGGGAATATGGAGTAGATAGGAGTACAGTTCCTCAAAATGCTGAAATTCAATCTTGAAATGGGATACCTAAATGCTTTCAGTCCTTGTCAGAATAGAGGTTAAAGGCTGTGGTGTAACTCGGACTTCTGGTTTACTTCCTGTGCCTTACTGTCCCATACAGTAGTTCTTGACTAGCCTGCTTTATTTCAGAGGCTGACCAAGCAGGAATTCTGGCAGTTGGTGCACCAGAGCTATGGCTCTGAGCTGGGCCTAAACAGTGAGGAGATGGAGAGCTTCCACTCATCATCTGAGGACAACGGGCAGTCTCGGTAAGTAGAGGCTATAAAGCTTATTGAAGTACTCTGGGAGAAGCAGTGTCCTGTTTCTTAGAAATTCTATTTCCAAAGTGTTGCTATAGCCTTACTGGAAAGGTTAAGCCTAAAAGCATGCAAAGAACCAAGATGCATAAACTGATCATCCATTAAATATTGTGTTCATTGTCTAAAATGTAGGAGCACAACTGGGTCCCTTAGAGGAGGGAGATCTGAAGACCTCGTTCTTGTTGAAACTGCTTGGGGATACCAGTAGGATAGCTTAAATAGCAACCTTTTCTCATTAAGATATCTAGTCAGGTCTGTATGCCCTTCAACAATATGGAAGGGCTGAATGGAATGGAGCTACATGTGATGTTCAGACACTTTCTGCTGTAGAGACTGAAACACTTGTGTTTCTTTGTTCTCATGATGTCTGAGGTATTGGGTTATTTTTGTGTTGTCCTCATCTTGAATTAGGAAGCTGGAATAATCTAATTGTATGTGGATTATATTTTTTAAAACAGTTACCTGGACTTACGAACTGCCAGTGTCAATCTAATAATGTGGCTTTTTGTGTCTGTACATAAATAAGTATGGCTCTACAAAACCAAACAATGTAGTTTGTGTCTCTTTTTAACCCTGTCTTATCTGAGTATGTTTGCTAGAAAATAAAAACAAACAAACAAAAAAACCAAGTTAATGGCAAGCTTTTTTCCCCCTGTAATAAAAACGCACCGCTTTGCAACTCTGGAATTAGAGAGGCAGGGGAAAAACATCTTCAACTTTCTTAAAACCTTTTATTTCCAAATTTGTTCTTGGCTATCTCAATTTCCTCTTTTTCTACAGCACACACTCTCTATGAGTCACCTGTACTTGGTTTTGCTAACTTTGTGGTCAGAAGCCAAATCTTCTGAGGGGTGGTTAGCATGGGGAAAATGGCTTGTGAGATTAATGAGCGCAGTGTGGGAAGAATGAGTTGGTACTTTTTGAAGTTAGCTGAACAGACATGATTTGAATACAAAAATCACATATGAGAAGCGTTCTCAGATTTCTCAGACCATGTGTCACCAATGCTATCTACCTTCTTGCTTTGGACAGATCCAGCATTTGTGAAGATTCTGGAGAAAGGGATGAAAAACTGCCTAAAATGATTGGTTTAGTTCGGGAACCCACACTTCCAACAGAAGGAGAGTCACCCAATAGACACGCGTTGCCAGGAGTAAGTCCTGACACAACCTTTCTTGGTATTTGTAACTGATAAGCATATATACTTTATAGGCTTATATATTTATGTGTAAGATACATGAGCATATAAAGAAGCCCTTGGGAATTCATAATAGTCTAGGTGGTTTTGACATCAGAAAATATGAATATCTTCAGGTTTCAGGAATATTTATTGAATTTGGAATGATCAAAGTTCATAAAAATATATTGCTTGTGTGAATTGAAGCAATGTCTTATTACTAATTCACTGCCTAACCTGGCTGGAACACTGAGGCTTAAGCCCTGTTTTTGTGGGGTGTGTGTTTTTATTACTGAAACCAAACAAAATTAAGTTTGTTTTTTATCCGCCTTTCTAGAGACCATTTTTAGCTAAGTGTTTTATGAAAGTAATGCTTTTGTTTGCTTACAGTGCCTTCTTGCTTGTGCTATTAATTGTTTAAAAAGTATCTCCTCTTATACGTCTGTCTTTCCTATACATGAGGTATATTAAAGGGTATTTATGATGTGTTACCTGTGCCTTCAAACATCAGTTAGGCTGCTCTTATGTATGAAACCTTTTTTTTAATCGTAATTTCTGAAAATGCTTCAAGAAGGAAGGAGAACCCCCCCCATTTCATATAATGTAGATGAGTTTTCTCTTAATGCCTTGGGTTCATACATGTTACCAGCATGAGTGCTTCTCTCAGTGGTGTATAATTTTGTGAATATATTCTTCTGTTTGGGAGGTCAGGTGCATTGATAGCAGTATCTGAGGTGTGCACAATGCTCAGTACAGTTGCCATATATAGCTGTATTCGAGAAAGATTACAAACATTTTTGCTTAAGAGATACTGCAAGAGAAAGATCTCAGAAAAGCAAATAAAGCAGTAAAGCATTTCTTATAAACTTCATAAAAAAAGCAATAGAGTTGTGTACCTAACTGCTGTTTCTGCTTTGGAAAATTTGGGGAGGGAAGAAAGGAGGTGATTGCAGCAGTTTTTACTGCCATGTAAATCTTCTGGCTTTTGTCACTTGCTAAAACTGATCTGGAGATTAAGCAGGTTTAAATAGTTCTGCCAAAAATCCAAGTTAATGGCTAGAGACTTGTACCCATCAAACAAAACTAGTATTTGTCAGATGCTAAAAGTTTAGTTAACTGAGTGATTGGTGTCCCTCATGGAAATCCTAGCAGTATGAAACCAGATTTTTGGAGAGATGTAAGGGAGGCCTAGGAGGCCTGTGGATGCTGCCAGAATTTGGTCTCTTTAGGATAACTAAAAATCTGCCCAGGTAGCCTTGGTCTGGACTTGCAAGTCCTACTTGCACAAGAACAAGCCATTTAAAACTGATTGCTCTGCCTGGAAAAGTGTTTTGTTTACCTATGGGGTGCCGCACCCAGAGATGTCTCTTGCAGATGCTAAATGTGATTGGGCATGTTGGTAAGCAGGAATGCCTGGGGATTTGGTCTGTATGAAAGGAAAAATATTAGGATTCTCCCTTGTAAAAACTTCCTTTAATTGTAGTGTAAAAGCACAGTCTTGATTAATGTGTAACTAAACTGTTTAGTTTACTGTTTCAGCATAACTAGAATACATAATGAGTGTGTTCAGCTATATGTGTCACTTAGTATTTCTCAAGAATGTCAACACTCTCTCCATAGCCCCAGGATTACAGCATATTTTGTAGAAGCACAGGGACAGTAGGAGGAGGTGGTAGTGCTCTAGAATATATCTATCAAAACCATTGCACTGATGATACAAAACACAGTTAACACCTTCCAAAGACTGGAGGAAAACATGCTTAACCTCTCCTTTACTACTCTGACAAATTAAGTCCCAAAGCTCTCTTCAGAGCAAGCAGTGAGCTAATGGTGGGGTTGGCTATAGGACTTGGCCTGTGTTGGAAAAAGTGTTGTCAGTAGCTGTCCATAGCTGATTAAGAGAAAAACCATATGTAACACCAGTCATGGTTCATCTGCTTCTCTAAGTGCAGTTCATCTCAATGTGGGAACCACCTTCTCACCTGTATTTTCAACCATCTTTTCTCCATAGGGACGCCTTCCAGTCCCAGAGCCTGCTGTTCACAGGTTAAAAAACAGAAAAGCCTTTGCACAGAAATAAGCAGTATTGGACTAGCTCAGGAGATAATACATAAAGAAGAAATCTTCAACTCCACCTGGCAGATCTGAAAATCATTTCTCTTTAGCATAAAAAAACCTGAACGCCCACCCACATCCCTCTGCAAAAAATAAAGTAACCTTCAAACCCCAAGAAAGCCAATTTGAGTTATTCCAAAGGCCTCAGCATGAATATCCTTTTTTCTGACATCATGAAAGGCTTTTTTTGTAGGAGCTGTTGCCCTTGTCTTCTGACATGAGCCTGACATTCCTGTTCTGCTCATGGCATAGTAGGCTGCTGTTATGCTGTTAGTGGGGGCTCCACTTGTTCATCAGATCCTTATCATCAAAATGCAATGCAAGCTCCTTGGATTTGAGCTGCATCTGTTTGTCAATTTTTTGACTATTTTACCACAGCTAGCTCCTGTCTTCCCTCTGTATTGGCAGAGTATTTTGACATAGAAATGTTGGTTCTGTCCTGGTTCCTGTTGTGTGAATGAGTGTAATTTCAGGCATGGTAGCTCTTTTCAATAGGAGCTTTAACTGATCTGCTTTTCTGATTCTGTTTTTTGACCTTGAGGGAGTATTTCTGCCTGCTTATGCTGCAGTTAAATTCATGCCTGTCTGTTTCCCATCCACCCACCTTCTGCTGATGTTCCTCAGTTGCACAGAAAAGTAGATGGTCTTTATTGAAGAAAGCCAAGTACAGGAAGTACATGATGACTTTTCAAGTAACGAATGCTCTTGCTTTTTTGAGTCAGCACTGTATAATCTGCAGGGATGACGGTGTATTGCAGATGAGTTGGAGCTACTCAATAAAGGAGGCCTGATCTTACTTATTTTATGGTCTGTGTAGTACTGCATATAGAGGCTGTAATACTGCTGATTTCAGCTGTTCCATTGGAGGCAATGGGAGCTTTGAGGAGAGATGTAGAATGAAAGCTATGATTTATTGCTCATGGCCAAGCTTTTGGGGTGGCATTTGGAGATGTACAAACCTTGTGCATACAGTTCCACTAGAAGTTAATTCTTGAAGGGTGCAGTGGTATGTAAGGTTAGCTACCAGTTCTTAAAGTTTAGGGTTAAGAGCTGCATCATTGATTCAGTGACAGATATTTTGAGGGGTTTCCTGCTTATTGGAGATGGCAAATTGTACTCCATTGCTGTGTTTCCAAGAAGTATAGAATCATAGAATCATAGAATAGTTAGGGTTGGAAAGGACCTCAAGATCATCTGTTCCAACCCCCCTGCCATGGGCAGGGACACCTCACACTAAACCATGTCACCCAAGGCTATGTGCAACCTGGCCTCTACCCAGGGTTTTAAAACGTTTTTGGTGTTGGGGCTCTACAAAATAACAATACCTTTCAAATATACAATTGGCAATTTCAGATATCTAATTACTGATAAAAGGAGCCCCTGCCGATTTCCCTGTGCTTACGTCAAGATTATTGGATCCCTGGCTGAGCTGTCAGGAAAAAAATAACCTGATCAATAAAAAGTAAAAAAATCTGTGTTAGTTTAATGACTATGTAAATGCATTGATGCAGGGAAGGAGACCAAACTGTGCAGGTGGCTGTGGGGAGACTGGATGAGGAATAAAGTGCCCCTTTTAAGGCAGCTTCTGGTGTAACAGTGCAGATAAACCTGCTACTTGTTATGAGAGTAAAATGAAAACTTGAGCTAGAGGAAGGGAGATAGGCCGGGGGCAGTGGAAAAGGGAGCACTTAGAATTTGACTGTGTGGTAATTGAGCAGATAGAACTTGTGGCAGCTTTTACATGGCTTTCTTCTTTGATGGTAACTTTGTTTTTAAATGGCTTCTGATTACAAATGCTTTTTTTTTTCTTTCCTCTTGGTTGTTTAAGGTGGAGGAGTCCCCAGTTGAAAAGCAGGTAGAGAAGAGCCCTGTGCCATCTTCAGAAAGAAAATCTGTTAAGCTGGTCAGGCGCAGGTCTTTAGAAAAGTCCTTGGACCTGAATGAGAATGAAGATCTTCCAGAGAAAAGCAGTGCCTCAGACAGTGAAGAAGGTAAATCTCTTGGCAGTTGGGATCTGTAAGACAACCTGACTGGTGTTCCCTCTCACTTCTGGAGCAAGTTAGAGAACTTTCTGATATTATTAAACTTGCTGCTCATTTGTTTCGCAGAATTGTAGCAAAATCATCTTTGTGTCTTGGTTTCTGGGGAGGAAGAAAAAGTTGCTGGTGTTTATAATGAAAACAGATTGTGGTTTTGCTTTTTCTCCTTTGGTGGCTAGAGAGTTACTAACAGCTTAAAGGAGATTAAAAAATGGGTTTATTTGACAATGTGGTGGTGGTTGCTCACTTTTCGTGCTCTCACAGGTACTTCAAATATTTTACTTTCTTCCATTTTCACTTCTTGGGAAACTGCTGGGAAATATTTTTGACCATTTTCCAGTTTTCAAAAGATTTCCCCACCCCCACTTCCGTACACTTCTCCCTAAGGCATATGGGCTTCAGTGTTATTGATGGGGTAAACTGAGGAATTCACTGAGAATTCAGGCAAGGCAACTTCTCAGACTTCAGGAGTGTATTGTGCATGTTTTGAATCTGGTCTGAAGGTGAAAACACCTTCACATATATCTTGGAGCAGATTATACTTTGTGTTCCAGTACAGTTAGTAGCATAATGGATCCTAATATCTCATTGTCAAGTCCTACATCATTACGCAGTATAAGATGGGGAGAAACTTGGACCACAGTAGTGCAGCAATTGTAACCTGGATGTTCTGTTCTTCCTTTCCCCTTCTCACCACAGGAGAGAAAATCATAGCTGCATGTCTCATAGTGGTTTTGGTATAAGTATTTTTGCTACCTCCTGGGAAGAAAATAAGGGCAAACTCTGCCTTCCTACCTAGCCTGGGTGGCAGGAGGACTTGTGCTGTGGTCTGTGTGTGCTTGTTCTGTGGTCCCACATTAACCACTGACAACTTCTTGCTCTAAGTTGAGCGTTTCACTTATCTTGGAGAGCTTTGGTATGAAAGGGCCATAGTTGTTAAAACAGCTCACTGAGTTGTGATGGATGTTCTGTTAAATATTCCAGTCTTGGACTCTGTAAATGCCTTTGAAATGAGGTGTGCACAACCTGGATTAGTTCTAAAGTTGTATGGTGGTGTGCAAATGATAGACAGGAAAGATCAATGGTAGCAGTATGTTCAGTGGCAGCTGCATATTCATATGTGAAGAGAGAATTTAACTTGCTTTCGTTGTCTGTTGACAGGAATAGAGGAGTTCAGTTAATTGAGGCCAGTTCTTAATTTGGCTGAAACACTTTGCATCTCATCCTTCCAGAGTTAGCAACTGAAGTTGCTTGCAGGTGTCATGTTTGAATCATGGAGGTGTCCAGGAAAGCTTTCAGAGTCATGGATTGAATTGATTGCTTGCAAGTTGTGTTTGTTGCCTGAGGATATACTTTATATTCGCCTAACTTTCCTTTTGTTCACCTATACTGCTTCTGTGCTTGCTTGCAGGTATCTTGCAGTTTTCCTGCTCTTAGTACTGCATCTCTCTTCTATCTCTGGATTTTATGACAAAGTGAAACTCATGCAAAATGGTCTTGTTGTCTTTCATACTGCTGTTTACCTAAATGCTGTCAGTAAATATTCCCCATCACCTATGCATTGGTGATGTTGAGTAAGTAGAGCATATTAAACTGGAGATGTCCCTTTAAAAAGAAAAAAGAGAACTGTCTTCATGCTGCTTTTTTTATTTCTCTCCCCCCTCCCCCAGGACTAGTACTTTTTTATTCAGAGCAGGATTTTCTAGTCCCACAACATTAATCTTTCAGATTCTCTTCTTCATGCTTAAAATATTTTCTTCTGTTTCTCTCTCTGTTTTCTATTGCAGTTGTCCCATACTTTTACAAGGTGAATTCCTTCATGCAAATGAAACTAGCTTTCCTACATGGCAAAGGTTTACCCATGCGATTAATTTCTCTTGTGTCCTCTGGCTCATGTTCAGGCTGCCAATGGAGGTATCCTGGCAAATAAGGTGATGAGCAAGCTCAAGACTTTTACTCCCAATTTCAGGTCCACCTGATACCCAAAGCTGCAATGCCAGAGCCTTAGCAATACTTCTTCTCTTGCCCTTAGTCATTCTCACATTGTTTACTTGGGAATGGGGGATGTGTATCTTGCTATGCACTCCTGGGCCTTTTGACCTGCATCTTGATGCTTTTGTTTGGTTTAATAAATTGGAGTATCAGTCTCAAGCCATGACAAACTTCTGGCTAAGCTAAAAATTAGTTTTTGAGGTCCAGATTCTGAATTTCAGAAAACAATTTTTAGGTCAAGCATAGAATATCTATTTCAAAAATAGAGCCAGGAGATTCTAGATTTCCTCATGTGACTCTTGTATTGTAGGTTTTGGGTTTGGTTTGGCTTTTTTGCATGGTTGGTTTTTGTTGGGTTGGGTTTCTTTTGGTATTTCTTTTTTTTTTTGGTGTTTTGCTTTTGTTGTTTTTTAAATGACAGTGTTCAGCAGTATAAAATACTTGGAAATTAGAAAGGGGGAAGCAGTCTTTTTGTGTTAGCAAGCTTTACTGTGTATGAGGACATGATAAATTCCTGATCTCCTTTGTGACACAATGCAGACTTTCTGTATTGTACTAATAACCACCTTAAATGTGTGGTCTGCAGGAGAGCATAACTGCTTGTGCTGTAGTGCTGTGGGATGGGTACACTGACCTTTCTTGCAGAAAGGGACATGAAGGGCGGAAAATACTTTAAACACATGGCTGTTGAAATCAGTTCAGTCCTGTTTGGTTTTGGGTCAGCCATCAGCACACACCTGCCCCCTTGCAAGATTTTGGATGTGCAGTGTGTGTAAGGAAAAGTGGCCCTGTTATCTTGTTACCATTTTAATCAAAATACTGGAAGCATGTGTTTTAAATATATAAGTAACAATTATTTGTTGCTTTGGGGTTTGGAAGATGGATGTTTGAGTTATCTAAAGGCAGGAGGTTTGTATCTTGTGAACTGGAAGAAGCTGGTGTTGTTACAATTCACTCAGTAACTCCACAAGTTAATTTTGTCCTTAGTGTTTTAAAGTTTAGGGGAGTTCTTTGGTAACGGTTAATATTGCTGATGCAGTCATTAAATAGATGGCGGTTGGAACATGTTCACTCCAGGAACTGGTTTTATTGACTTGATTTTGGATGTTTACAGTTAAAGGCTCCTGCCTGCATATTTTTTGTGCAGTGCACAGTTTTTACCTATCCATAGAGGTATACAAATCTTCACAGTGCCAAGATTTGCATGCATGCTTCTTTCTCTTCTGATCCTCCCCCAGCTCTATGGAGTGGAAAAATCAGCCATGTTATTAATTTGTTTGATAGCCTCTGCTCTTATCAGTTCAGCTCTCTTAATTTGCTCGTGGTGTGTGTTTATTTTGAGCTCTTGGTTGTTTACAAGTATTTTAAGAACATATATTTTTTTACCCTCTCTCCTTTTCCCCTCTTCCAGTTTTCTGTCTCTTTTCTTGCGTTGCAAATGTTTTCAAACCTCTTCATTCACTGCTGCATTATGATATTATATTCAGACATTATTTCACATCTTGTCTTGCAGTGATGAAAATGATCTTATGAAGTGCAAGGCAATAGTGGAGGAGGGAATAGGCTTGCTGCTCTCATTACTGAGTGCCCTGGTTCAGTCTAGGTTTACTTCTGGATTTCTGGGTCCCTAGGGTCCTAACCTAAAGTCAGAATAATCTTATGTTCTCTTACCAGGCAGTAGTTTCAATTCTTCTATAAATGTGTTCAGGCTAAGAGAGTTAGTGGTTGATAATTGCATACTGCTGAGGTGCTAGAACAGCATTAAAATTTAAGGAGTTAAGACTGATATGTAGATACCTGCACAAAACATTCTGTTCATAAATAGTATTTCTAAGCCAGTTCCAGGTAAATAAATGCTTGCTGTTGCTCTAGTATTGGGATAAATAAAAGGCAGGTAGATTTACATGATTTAAAACAGTCGACAAACAGGCATATTCATTTGTGGCAGAGGCAAGTGGTTGAAACTTTCTATCCTGTTTAAATTGCAAGCATGCAAACTGTACAGTTATTTTTTGCTATGCTGCTGTTGTTCCTGCTTGCTGCTTCACCTACAGATAAACTCTAAGAAGCCCAGATGGAAATGACTTAAGTTTGTCAAGCTCCTGGTGTATGCAGTAACTTTCTTCCACAGGGGTGAAACTCGCTGCAGCATTCACACATACATGCACCTTCCAGACCTGTTGTATTAAAGGTTTTTCCAGGTTTTCTGGGAAGGAGTTGTTTGAATCCCAGCATCCAAAGTGGCTGATGGGCCTGATCTGTCAGCCTAGCGTCAGCTTGGATTGTTAGAAATACTGCTTTATATAATAGCACCACTTTAAAAAAATTGTTTATTCCAAGGACTGAGAGCAAGTAAAAACATATTTCTCAATAATACTCTCATGCACTTGGCACTTTATTGACTATTCCTTACTAGAAACATTACTAGATACAAATATTGTACAGGAATATTGTATAGACCCATGGATGCTCTTGTTTAAAACTTAGTACAAGGAGGAGCAGACATCATGCTTGAAGAGTAAAATATCTCAGTAACAAGGTAATAATGTATGGGCTTTGTGCATGTCCTAAGTTGTTGTGGCTTGTCAAATTACCTTGCATTATCAGAAACATAGTAGCTGTCCTTGGGGGTTTCAGGTGAAGGTAAAGTTGTGTAGCTCAACTGAGCCGTGATGGGGCAAAGGTAACTTGTATTATCTTGTATTTGCAAAGACATATACAAATAGCTGTCAGAGCTTATCTGATGCACAGTGGCTTGGTCATGTGCCTGGGCTTTTGTATTTTTTTAAGTGGTAGCAGATTCCTTGGGCCTGTCGAGGTCCAGCTGAGTGAGACTCAGAGTCACCAGGTTTGAATTACCTGGTGTCTGATTCCATGCATGTTAGCTGATGAGCAGCAGGCAAAGAGGATGTCAACATCAATATCTGAAGCTTCCTATCTCTTAGTGAAAGAGAGGAAGTGGGGAGTGAACTCTGAGAGAGAGGTCTGTAATGCTGAGTTCTTGTTAGTGGAGGTCAAGCTTACAGTTCATTTGGTCTGCATTTTGTTGGAATTGGGTTCAGCTCCAAGAGGAAATACAGTGAACATAAGCTGAAAAGCCAGGCTGAATTTCTGGCTTCCCACGGAATGTTTCAGCACAGCAGAATCTGTATTCTGGCATGTAATGACTGCGTATTGGCTGGTTAAATGCATCTCTTAAAATGCATGCTTGCTTTCTGTCCCCCCTTGTAATTGCAATTGCATAAGCAGAACACGGCATGGAAAGGAAATCTCTCTCTTGTGCAAGCACAAAAATATGGCAATCATGCTTTGCTTTTGGAATCCTACACTGAAGTATGATAAGGTCAAAGAGAACGTTTTTGGAGACAGATGTGTAACAGGGACTTCTAGCTGACTAGAAGCAGCACTAGAGTGGAAGTCTGCTCAGTCAGAATTGAATTTCATTGGGGGACTGTTGTGGTGTTCAATTGCTGTGTTTGCATTCATCCATACTGACTGCTGCTACTAAGCAGTAATGTTTTAAGTGCTGTAACCTTAGCTTATAGGAGCTATAGCTTGATATTCAGGCTAACTTTGCATTGGTGGCTAGCACTGACCTTTGCCAGCTCTGCATGTTCATTTCTATCAGTGGGAAGGTTAGGTGTCCTGACTTCTGTCTAGCTCCCACAGGATTTGCTTTCAAGCTTTCTGTTTTGTTTATTAATTGGGGAGGAGGTGGTGGTGGTGGTGTTTGTTTGGTTTTGGTAATCATACCTTAGGATGTGATAGCTTCTAAAGCATACACAGCTTGAGTTAGAGTTGGCATAGGAAATTACTTGCCCTTCAGGATCATAATTCTGTCCCTTACCCCTGCAAGAGTGGCTGAGACGACCACAAACCTGAGTCATGCCTGCAGCCAATAAGGAGAAAAATAACAAAGATCAATTCTGTAGCCACAGAGTGGTGCTTGCTGGAGGGTTTGAATTGAGGATGGCAACCTTGGTGCACTTTTCAGGTCTGCAAAATGAAGCAGGGAACTTCTTGCATTCCTTTTATGGTTAGGTATGGAAGGAAGAGCTATATGGGAGTTTATCTGGTCTCTATGAGCATTAACAGATGTTAAAAGCAGATTCTGAAACTAGCCACAAGTAAGAAAGCCAGTATAGTTTCACTGTCCTGCTTGTTATGCATGTGTCCTTTGTATAATAGGCATGCATATTAATGAAGATTATGCTAACTTTTTGTCTTCCACAATGATTCTTGTAGTAGGATTAGTAGAATATTGAAGGCCAAAACTAAAAGGATGGGACTTTGTGATGTTGATTTATCATTTTATTTTTGCACAGGAAAATGGGGGAGTGGTGTTGAAAATCAAAACTGGACTTGATTCTGAAGACAACCTACTTACCAAATCATGTGCTGCTGTCATTACTGGGGTTTTGAGAGTGAGAAATAAATGCTGATGCAAGCTTGGGAAGGATTTAGCTGTAATAAAGCTTGGAATATTATAAAGTTTCTTCATAATACTGTTCTGTTCTTAATGTGACCTCTCTGCCTTTCCTTAGCAGTGAAAGAGACTGTCTCTGAGAATGATCTCTATGGGAGACTTTTTATAAACAGAGTTTTCCATATCACTGCAGACAAGATGTTTGAAATCCTTTTCACCAATTCTCACTTCATGCAGAGGTTTCTCAGTTCCAGGAGTATAGTAGGTAATGCATTCTTCTCCTTTTTGTCTGTGTTGCAAACTATCCTGAAAATTTCAAACTCTTGAGAAATATTAAATAGGGCTAAGTTGAATTCTAAGGTTCTAAATGCTTAAAAAGAATTTTGAAACTTTAAAGCTTTACTGTGAGAGAGGGTATTTAAACCTAGCCTATTGTTTCCATAGGTTTGTAGATCAGTTTTACTTCCGTGTAAAAACCTCATTTCAGTGTACCACAAAACTGCGCCTAATGGCTGAATTTGGGTTAGGCTGTTAAATTGATGCAATTTGTGGGGTATTTCTGATTACATTGTGTCCCAGGAATAGTGAAACACCTGCTGCTGGCAGGAGAGCAAGCTAATTGTATCCTCCTAAAAGATACTCACAGGCTTTAATTTTCTGGATGAGTAAGCTTTATTTATTCAGATCTTTACCTCACTTGGAGTATTGTGTGCAGTTCTGGTGTCCTCAACATAAAAAGGACATGGAACTCTTGGAACAAGTGCAGAGGAGGGCCACGAGGAT
>JASSUY010028034.1:0-14062 GCA_032466535.1 Forpus xanthops | reverse complement strand
CTATAAACACTGGTGTTATCAGCACTGTTCCCAAGCTGAAAATCCAAAACACAGTGCTACACCAGCTACTGCTTAAAAGGGAAAAATGACTGCTGCTGCTGAACCCATGACAAGATGTCCACCCAGTGTGGGTGGACTAGATAAGCTTTCAAGGTCGCAGCCTAACCCTGCTCTGCTCTGCTGCAGAGGTGTGAAGAGGTGGAGGTGATGAAGGGCCAGGTGTGCCAGGAGCAGAAGCTGCGTGCAGTGGCTGAGAGCTGTTTGATGGAGCGGGACGAGACCTGGAATGCCATCCAGTGCCAGCTTAGAGAGGCTCAGGCCATCACCAAGGATGCTGGAGTCCTGCTGGATCAGATCAAGTAAGTTATTCACAGGGAGTGGCACTGAGGCTACTGGGAAATGGGATTTAGGCCATCATGGTGGGAGTCTTGCAAGTGATGTTCAGAGTAAGGCAGGAGAGCTCACCAGGTGTCTGAACCCATTTTGTATCCTGCCTAAGTTACTCTAGTGGGAAGCCCCAGGTACATGAGCAGATATGAAACCTTAATCAGGTGCATGAGCTATAAATGGCCTAGCAAGCAGGGATGATGGGTGCTCCTGTTTCAACTTAACAAACCAGAAGCCCAAGTGCTTTGTTTGTACTTACATGAGGGGACTTGCAATGCCTTACCCTGGCTAGTAAGAAATACTTTTCTTGAAACTCAGCTAATAGAAGAACCTGTCCTGCTGAGTCACACCACTGCATTTGAGTTCTGTCTTCCCCCACCTCCTAATATACCTTTTGTTGCCTCTGTGGTGCTTTTCTCCCTGTCCCACTTGGACTCCTGTCATGGTCCTGCTTGTCTATTGATAGAACAGACATGTCCTTGAAGGCAGCATTAGTCCTGCAGCTTGTAGACCTTAGCCCAACAAGGAATGGGGTCTGCTTACTACCAAACCAGGGTGAACTGGGATTGGCTTCCAGGACAGCAGCACAATATTACAGGCTGTAAGGGGCAGAACACTTGACTTTTCTCCCCAACTGAGGAGCTGAGGCTACCTAGCAGAAGGGCCTTGCCATGCTCTGGGGATATACTTTTTGAATTAATGGTATGCTGATGATAGCCAGAGAACTTGGTGTCCTTCTCTTGCTTTAACCTTATGCCTGTCCTGAGGTAGTTTCATTTGCCCACTGAAAAACTTGGATGGGCTTGACTCTCATATAAACCAGATGCAGCCCCTGGCTTGGGCTTTCTCCTGCTCATGCCGCCCCTTCCTTCTCTTCTCCCCCCGCAGCTCCTCTGTGGACAGGGGCAGAGATTGCTGTGGAGATGGGGCACAGTGGAGAGAGCCCTGAGCTTTGTCTGGGGCACGTCTTCCTCTTCCTGGGAAGGAGCAAGGAGCAGTTTGTAACCCAGGGCGTTAGATGTGGTCTCTCGGCACCCCAAGCAGGTACTTGCAGGATGTAGGAGTGCACAAACTGGCATGTTGTTCCAGGAAGTGTCCTTGTGCACTTGTGATGGGCTTTGTCTTGTTTGGCAGATGCTGTCAAGCAGAGCTGTCCTCCCGGCTAACCCAGGAGCAGGCAGTGGCCAGAGTGCTGGACACAGAAGTGAAGCTGGGGACTGGTGAGAGCAGACAGCCTGGTGAGCGCCTGGGTGAGGACCTTACCAACTACAGTACTGGGTGCAGAGGGTGGGTGGGCAGCAGGAGACCCCAGAACAAGCCATGTGCTAGAAGGATGGAGTTTGAAGTGATTTTGGAAACAGATAAATGGCCAAACTTTTAAATTGAATGTAAAAATTCTTGCTTGGGGAAAGGATTTGAAGCACTTGAGGCATTTGGACTTTAACTGCACCAGAGATTCTCAGCAACTTTTGATTCTTAGCAAGTGGGAAGTTTGGCTCTGGCAGGTGTTTGTGGCTAAAAGTACAAAGCTGTATCATGGGCACTTGGTGGCAGCCCTGCTGCAGGGGCCCCTTCCTGCATGGCAGCGTGTGGGCACCTTCGGTGTGTTGCTGCAGTATGCACTAGAGCAAGGTTGGAATCTGGAGCCATGGCTGGTTCCCTGACCTGGTCTAGGGTCTGTGGGGAAACTGCTGTATGTGGCTGGGCCTACCAGCTCCTCATCATGAGGAGTTAGCAAATAAGCCTGCTGTCCATTACATGCTTCTAGAGACATGCTCTTGGCTGCTTCTCTTTTAAAAGTGAGTCAGATAGAGAATCTCTTGATTTCTGACCACTACAGTTAATATCTTTGAGAATCTCTTAATATGTGATCTAGACAGTATAAAAAAAATTAAGTGGTAGAATTGCCAGGAACCCCCCTCAGTTTGTTATAGGCAGTTCCAGCTCTCCTCCACTGTGACTCAGAACCCCTGACTGGAACCACTTTGGGTGTGGATGTTTCACAGCATCCACACTGAACCCTTGTCTTTGCATGGCACAGCATGCAGATTGATTAAATGTGTGGTTCCTCTTTCTTGCAGTGCTGGAAGGATGGCCACCTTCCCTGAAATCTCTGAGCTTGCCTGAGCTGTCAGCTGTCCTAGAGGAGTGTGTGGGAGAAATGGGTAAGGTCGGGGAGGACTCTGGGCACGTGAAGTGACTGTTGTGCTGGAGGGGGGAGCATGGCTGGACAGGTTTTTCATGATTTGACAGTGGTAGTATGGGAGGACCTAACAGTCCCCTCTCATTGAGGGAAGTCTCCAGGTTCTAAAGTTGGTGCTGTCATTTCCTTGCACTTGATCTTGCTGCAGATCTTGGGCTCTTCCTCATCCTCTACTGAGAAAGAAGGGATATGTGGCCCCTGCATCTCTCCTGCTCTGGTTAGAGATGTATGTGAAGTGTTTCCCAAAGCCTGTGCCATATCCTCTGACAGGAACTTGTCCTAGCAACAGGCAGTCAGAGAATAAAGACACTCCTGGTTTTGAGACACTGGCAGCTGCAAGGGAAAAGGAGCCTGGAGGCAGGATAACAGTGGCTGCACGCAGACCACAGCCTGCTCTTTACTGCTTGCTGGCCTGCTGCTAACACTGACTTTTTTTCCTTTTGTTTGGTCCTCAGGAAAAGCTCTGCAGACTGTGACTCAAAACCTCCAAAGTCTCCAAGCCCCGGGGCAGAGTGAGCAGAGCTGGCTCAATCCATAACAAAGCAGGAGGGTGAGTGGGTGCCAGCTGGCTGTGGCATTGAGGGGAGACATCATTCCTCAAAGCAAGAAATAGCCATCTGCCGAGTGTGCCCAGTGCTCACTCAAAGCCTGCACGTTGAGGCTGCGCTTTAACTGATCCTTATGTGCCCTCTGATTGGTTTTCCCTTTGAAGAGCCTAACCTCCCCCTTGTCTCTGTCCCACTGAAAGTGTGTCTGTCCTCTTTTGTGGCTGTAGGAATACTGACGTAGGGTGACTGTTCCACCCGGAAGCCAAGTGTGCCTGGGAGAGTGAGCGTGAGAGCTGTACTGGCAGCACTGCAGCTCTCCTGGTAGGGCCAAAGCAGCTGGTGGATGTGTGGAAAAAGGTCTCAGCAGCAAGAGAACATGCCTGGGAGGAGGAGAACCAGCAGGAGACAGCAGCCGAGCAGCTCTTTGGACCTGACTGTTGCCTGCGTTCCCAGGATCATGGTTGCTCATACCAAAAGGTTGGGTTAAGAGAAGAAGCACTGAGCCCAGAGGTTATATCTGTCTTAAGCTTTCTGTAGCCCTTATTCAGGGCTGTGTAGTGGCAGAAAAGCTGACAGTTACACACAGCAATCAAAGTATCCTTCTGCATCCCATCCTCCTCAGGGCCTCTGACACTTGCTGTGCCTCCTATGCTTTGTGGATTGGCACAGGTAATGCATCATGGCGCAGACCCAGAAAGTGTATATAAAGCAATAAGGAAGGCAGGTTTGTTGAGGATGGGTGAAGTGAGCAGTTTGCAAAGCTCAAGCAGCAGTCTGTAGCTGGAATTTCTATTCCACTGCCATCCCAGATGTGTGTTTCAAAACCTTTCTATCCAGCCGGTTCACCCTTGTTCAGTTCAGATTCTGGCCCTCCTTGGGTTGTTTATGATCATGTTGTTCAGTCCCAAGGAACTCATTTTTGTGGTAATGCTTTATGGCAGAGATACTGCCTGTCTGGTTTGTCAGTGCCAAGATCCCAACACTGACAATGGTTTCAAGGCAGGTGTTCACCTGGAAGGACATGAGAGAGAACAGAGTTTGGGACTATTCAGTCTCCTATGCCCCTGGCAAGCAGAAGAGTGCCAGGGCAAGCAGGATGGGAACTAGGGGATAGATCTATCCCACATGGGAGATGAGAAAAAGAAATCATCCCAGGTGTAGCTGTGATGCAAAGCTTTGGTCCTCGACCACTGCCTGTGTTTGATTTCCAGGCTTTAGTGTTTGGAAATAGCTCTGCCAAGGCATTCTTATGCTGGTGTGGATGATCTTCCAGGAGAGGAAACTTTCACACTGAAGAGCTAGTTTTGGTGAGGTAGAGCCAATTCTTCTAAGGCAGCATCTTTGAAAGCTGCTCAGGGCATTGAGGCTGGGCTGGGAAAAGTATTCTGGGCTTTGTCCTCTGTTCCCCATTGCTGGAGGAATGGTGCAGAGTGCCAAGGCACTTACTGCCCTTTCCCTGAGCCTTGGTGCTGTCTCTGGCTGCCCTTAGCCCATGGTTGTCAGTGCTGTGTCCCTTAGAATCCCAGATTTGAATTTAAGGCAAGATGTCTGGGAAAAAGGGGAGAAGTTTTCATGGAAGCAAAAGAAATCTCAACCCAAGCCCCATAAATCCAAGTGAGTAGGCCTGAGAGCATCTGGAGAGTATGGGAAACCCTGGCTCAGCAATGCATTCAGAGCTGGGTGAAAAAGGGTGGCTGGAAGGAGACACTGCACAGACTCGGTGCTGGCTTTACTTGGTCATAGCCTAGAAGAAAAGGGATTTGGGAGGGTTAAGGGGGTACACCCAATAGGTAGTAATGTTTCGGGGCCTGGGGAAAAGGGGGAATGAGATGCAGCTGTATATATATGAAGGAAAAGGAGAGCCCTACAACAAGGCGCTGCAGGACACTAGCTGCAAAGGCTTAAAGGGGCGTTAGAGTAGCCTAAGGGGATTTTATACAACAGGTTTTCCCTGAGGAGGGGGAATGCCTTTATTGGGGCACTTCACAGAGCATGCAGTGCTGAAATGGGGGCTGTGCAGGCAGTGGAAGCTTGGTGCTGTCCCAGTGAAATAGTGTTACTGACCTGGATGAAATGAATAAATATTGAAAACCTGTTTCTGTTGTGTGAGGTTATGTAATTCATGAACAGCCTCCCTCATTTCTTTCAGGACAATTGGGAATGTACGCGGTGCTTTCCAGCTTCCTTTCCTATGTGGTTGTGTGCTGAGGGCTCTAGGGGCTGCCTTATCCAAGGCTTCCCAGCTTGCCTGGCTCTTGATGGATGTGATATGGGAACAGTGCCAGGCTGTAGAGGAAGAACATGGGTGAGTGATACAGTGGGTGCTCCCCTGAGGGCTCAGCTCTTCCCTTCCCTGCTGGGATCACCACTTTTGCGCCCCAACGGTCCCAGTTGCGTGACAAGAGTTGTCTCTCTGCACTAACTCAGAAGTAAGTTTAAGCCTTGTTGAGTGGTGTGCTGGTGTTTTCTTATCTTGGGCCCAGCTCTGGTTTGAGAATTGTGAGCTGTTGGTGGGACTGTTCTACATCTTCACCTAACTTCTTGGTCTCTAGGACCACGTACTGAAGAGGACACCGTTCAGCAGCTATCACAGAGAGCTTAGAATAGGGCTACATTAACATCTCTTTCTAGTCAAAGCTAAAGCTCTTGATGTATTTCAACATAAATGGAGTTTCTTAGAGGTGTTGTGTCCTACAGAGGCCCATCAGTGGGCTAGTGTGCAGCCAGAGCTTGCTTCTTGTGCCAAGATTCAAAGTCTTCAATGTTGAGAACTGTTACCTGTTTTTTCTCAGCTCCATCTTGTACAGCATTTCAGGGAGCATCTGGAAGCACAGAGCAGTGGAGGAGGCTGGTTTGTTGAGCCAGGCTCTCTGGTGATCTGTTTAATGCCCTCTTCCTGAGAGGGTGTGTGTTGAAGCACAAATCTGTGCTCTTGGATATATGGCTGCATTTGCCTCTGTGTTTCCTTCCGTCAGAGCTGACAGAAGCAACATGCTCTGCTTGCTGAAAAATAAACATTTATTTACATCTCAGAAGGGAGTTAATGTGTAAAATTGGCTCAGAGGGGTTACAGGGAGCCAGCACTACCCCTACATGCCTCTTTAGCCTCAGGCCGAGCTGAGCTGGGTGCAGACTTTCCTTCCTGGGCTCAAGACTGCCTTCCTTGAGATGCTGTATCTGCAAAAGGCTCTGTCCCAGGATGAGAGCAGCAGACACTGGAGATTTTGAGCCCCCTGTATCCATGTAGTGAAGAGCAAGAGCTGCTTCCTCCCTCCCAGAGCAGATTTTTCCTGAGGTAAAGCATCATGCGGTACAACAACAGACTCAGCAGCATGTCTGTGCTGCTACTGAAAGTAAGAGCAAGGGGGTTGGGGGATAGCATCTGAGCTGCTCTCTGCTCCTGTGGGAGTGGAGCACCAGTGCCAGGGAAGGAGCTGTAAGCCAGATACATGCAGCACTGCTCAAATGACACAGCCTTGTTACTTTACTTGCAAAGGCAGAGGTGTAGGTGCTCCTTGGTGCCCTGGGCTCACTCAGCAAGAGGCAGCAGTTGTGGCTTTACCGCCCTATTGGGAAGCAAACATCCCAAATGCCAGCTGTTGCACATCTGGACTCAGGCACACCAGCCTTTTGCCAGCAAAACAGTCCCTGAGCCACGTGTGGCTCCTACACTAGCTTCCTGGCTCTCCATGCTAAAGAGTTGGTGCTGGGCTGGGTACTGGGTCCTTCACACTCCCGTGTGGTGTTCTGCCACTGAGGGAGCAGCAGCATTGCCCTTCATGTGCAGGGCGAATGTAGTCCAAGTGCTCAAGCACTGCAGGAAGCTACATGGGTGCTGCTGCCGTGGCTCTATTTGCTGCCAGGAGTCTTGGGGAATCTGCTGCAGGAGGAGCTCAGAGGAAGGATCCCCAAGGTCCAGGTCTTTGCTGCTGGAGAGCTGATGCCATGATCTGTACCAGGGGTGAACAGGGTAAGAAGGTGCAGCAGAAGCACCTCCCTACAGAGAACTGTGCAGGATGGATGTGGGAGCTCTTGGTGTGCTGGAGAAATGGTCCTTAGGGCAAGGAGAGCAGGAAAGTGGTGCCCTGGATGGGAGCAGTGCTGGCAGAGCCCCGAGTGCAGCAAGAGGTGTTGGTTCACCAGGCAAGGGATGCAGATCTGTGTCAGCAGTGCCAGGCTGAGCAGCAACTTCCATTCGCTGCTGCTTGTCCTCTGCTGATAGGCAGGCTCCCCTCCAGCAGCCACAATCCCCTTCTTGAGGCGTGCAGATGGGAAGGGGTGTTCATGAACAAATCTGGTGGGCACCAGTAGAGCTAGCTGATGGTAGAAAGGAGTATCTGCCATGCAGCTCACCAAGAGAGGTGAGGCTCTTCTGAGGGAGCAGCCAAGGGCACCTGCTCCACTTTGGACTGCAGAGGGGTAGCATCCCCCCAGCAGCTCCTGTGCTCTCAGGTGTGGCACAGCAGAGATGCTGGTCCCAGCATGGCCATCCCAGGAGTGCTGCCCTCCCACCAGGTCCCCACACCTATCATATCCCCTCTTACTGGCTCCGCGGGGCTGGGTGCCACATCACTGGGCACAGCAGAGCACCGGGTGGTCAAGCTTCCAGAGTTGCCACTTCTTCTTCATCTCTGACTTCACCTGTCACAGACAGGAGTGAGCAGGGGCTTTGCCCTGGCTGTGCCCTCCTGCAGCACGAGCAGCAAGGGCTGGGGTGGCAAAGCCTCTGGCTGAGGCAGGGCTGAGCCGTGCTGTGGACAGGAGCTGCAGCAGGTACGTACCTCTTTGTTGGCAAAGCAGTAGAGCACGGCCACGAGGAAGCCCTGGAGGGTGAGCAGGGAGGGGAGTGAGCCTCATTGGGGCTGGGATAGGTTTCGTTTCCCTAGGCCACTTGTGGGCACTTCTGGAGCAGAGGTCCCCCTGACACCACAGCCTCAGATTGCACAGGAGGCATCATGCACCCAATGACAGGACTGGAGCTCTCCACCCCTGAGGTTGGAGCACCATCGGGTGGGGATAATGCACTGGAAGAGGGACCCCCCAGTTCTTGCTCCACGGTGTGCCCATGGCAGAGCAAGAGCTCACACCTCACCTGGAAGGAGTTGAGGAAGAGGGTGAAGAACACCTTGATGTAGCGCAGGATGCCTGTGGTTTGCTCGTCAGTGGCGAAGATGAAGACAACCTCGTGGATCCCAAAGAGGGGGATGAGGGTGAGCGTGGCTTTGGCCAGCCTGAAATAGATAAAGGGGACTCCTCCAACAGCAAGTACGGAAGCGCTGGGCACAAACACAGTCAGGGACAAGCACTTTGGTGATCTCAGCATGGCTGTTTCACGATGTGCAGGACGGAGGTGCAGGGTAAGGGTGGATGGGGAGGTGGAGTCGGTGTAGGAGGAGGCAGGAGGAGCCATGGTCCTCCAGCTCACCGCAGCTTGTAGTCTGCATAGCCCTTCTGGTTGGCCCGGAGCTTGGCCAGGATCACCTTGAGGATCCGCATGAAGATCAGCAGGTTGATCTGCAGGAGGAGACAGTGCAGGGGCCCACACACCACAGCACCCTGCACACCCAGCACCCTGCACACTCAGCACCCTGCACACTCAGCACCCTGCACACTCAGCACCCTGCACACTCAGCACCCTGCACACCACAGCACCCTGCACACCACAGCACCCTGCACACCCAGCACCCTGCACACCACAGCACCCTGCACACTCAGCACCCTGCACACTCAGCACCCTGCACAGCCAGCACCCTGCACACTCAGCACCCTGCACAGTCAGCACCCTGCACAGTCAGCACCCTGCACACCCAGCACCCTGCACAGCCAGCACCCTGCACACTCAGCACCCTGCATAACCAGCACCCTGCACAGCCAGCACCCTGCATAACGGGACACTCTGCCCCTCACAGCCCACCCTGACAATGATACACACCCTCGGGTGCTATGGGAGATGACACTCTCCCATACTGCCAAGGCTGCTGCAGCCCAGCGGTGCTGAGTCCCCAGAGCTTCCTCCCCTCCCACCATCCCAAAATCCTGGCTGGGAAGCAGCAGGGGCCACATCCAGCCCCATTCTGTGGGGCTCAGCTCAACCACCCCTCCATGGACTCCCAGAACTCGTGTGTTAGCAAGCTGGTGCACAAAACAACCCATGTGTGTTTAGCACAACGCCTTGGAGTACTGCTGCTCTTGGAAAAGCCATGGTGCCATGATGCCCATACCAGGGAGGCAAGCAGGATGGGGATGCGGATGATCCACCAGTAGGCCATGTTCTCGTTCAGTGCCCAGCACCTGTGCAGGGATACAGGGAGAGCAGCACCATCACACCATGCATGGGGGTAGGATGAGGCCGAGAGCACGCCAGCCCCAGCGTGATGGTTCAGGGACCCACAGCAGCCTCTACCCCACTGCCTATCCTGGGCTGAGCATCCCAACAGGACCCCCATTCCTCCCCACTCACTCCGCATTCTCCTTTAGGTACTTGGCGGCCACCCAGGGTACCACGAACAGCACGGGGGTCCCTGCAAGTCACACAGCAAACCCTGTAAAACCAAGCACCCGCCTGAGCTCAAAGACCAGCCCCAGGGCAGGGAGCACCGTGGGGACACCCAGGGTGAGCAGAACCCCCTCCCAGGGCCACAACCACCACCGCCCTCAGGTCCTGCCCTCAGCCCCACTGCATGCCCGGGTGGCCCCTACCCCAGCCCAGGTAGAGGTAGAGCCTGTAGTAATTCTTCTCGGAGAAGACGGCCCCGATGAGCAGCTTGTAGAGGTAGATGGCTTCCACCAGGAACCAGTAGTGGTTGGCCAGGATGCAGTACTGCATCAGCACCTGAGCGGCCCGGCAGCCCAGCGCTGCCTGCGAGGGGAGACCCACCATGGGGCTCATCCATGGGCACAGGCACCCCAAGAGCTCCCCCATCAGGGGCACGGGCACCCCCGGAGCTCACTCAGCAGATTCTTGTGGCTGCATGAGCACCAGCACCTGCTGCACAGCACTCCCTGGGGCGATCCCAGCCCAGCACCATGCAGGGACCCCATGGGGCAGCACTCACCTCGTGGCTCAGCAGAGTCTCCCAGTCAGCCACCCGCTCCAGCTCCATGCCCCAGCGCCTCTCCAGCAGCGCATCCTTCACCATCACCGAGGTTGCCCGCAGCCCGAAGGAGGCAAAGAGGTTGGCATGGATGTAGTTTCTGGTGCAGTGGAGCTTCCTGCAACGGTGAGAGTGTGGGAGGCATCCCTCAGCTCAGCCACCATTGGTAGGGAGGACAAGGGGCAGGACCGTGTGCCCTGGGTCTCCTACCTGAAGACAGTGAGGACGAGCAGGGCAGAGATGAGGGTGAGGAGTGACAGCGAGTACCCCACGGTGTAGAGCACCTTGAAGCTCACCATCAGCCGGTGAGCGCCCTCCTGCAGGCCAGCACCACACTGGTGAGCCAGGTCCAGCAGCACCACGCTGCGTGGCTGGGCCAGGGCACCCACCTCCTCCACGGCGGCCGCTGTCTCCTCCTCGCACTGTGAGTAGTCTCTCCAGGGCTGGCTGCCGTTCACCGTCACCCACTGCCCATCGGCACCACACCTGCGGCTCACCAGCCCGTGCTTCACTGCAGACACCAACATCGAGTTCCCCTTGCGCTCTCCCAAACCCCACTTCTGGCATGTGGGTCAGGCTCTACTCAGCCCCGAAGACCCTCTGCCATGGCAGATGTGGCTCTGTTCCATGCCCCATGCATGCCTTCACGCCCAGCTCTGCTGCGCGCCCCTCTTCCCCCTGCGGTGGACAGGAGGGGAAGCCCCAAGAGCATCTTCCCACCTCCCAGCGTGGCTCAGCCCAGGCTCTCAGCTCCAGGCTGGCAGAGAGCCATAGAAGCACAGCAATAATTGAGTTGGACAATGCCTTTAAGATCATCAAGTCCAACTGTTCCCCAGCACTGCCAAGGTCACCACTAAACCATGTCACTAAGGGCCTTGTCTACGCGGCTTGTGAACACTTCCAGGGATGGCAACTCCACCACTGCCCTGGGCAGCCTGTTCCAATACCTGAGCACCCTTTGGGGAAGGAATTGTTCCTAATATCGGGTCTAAACCTTCCCTGGCAGCTTGAGGTCATTTCCTCTTCTCCTATCAGTTGTTACTTGGGAGAAGAGACAAACCCCCACCTCACTAAGACATCCCTTCAGGTACTTGTAGAGAGCCATCATCACCTTTCTCAAACCAGGGCAGGTAAAAGGGGCAGGAGATGTTGATGGTGATGCCAGGGCTCCCGTCGGGCCAGCAGGCATACATGTCGAACGTCCGATTGCAGAAGAGCCCTTCCAACAGCAGCGAGGGAGGAAAATGCAGCGGTCAAATACTGGTGGCACAGCCACATTCAGCCCTGCCGCCCCAGCCCACTGCCAGGGCATCACCCTGAACAGGTCCCTCAGCCCCAGACCTCCTGAGACATCCCAGCCTTGGGCAGCCCATCTGAGATGTGGAGACACTCATTAGTCCCCCAGCTCATCCCTCCATTGGAGACCAGCGTAGAGGATGCTGGAGGAGGGATAAAGCCTGGCCCCAGCCTCACTACCACCCAGCTCCATGTGCCCCACGTGTGACCTGAGCCACGGCACAGGGGGTACCTGCCGGGTAGGGTTCACTCGCCATCCTCCTCAAGCACTCATCACGGTACCGCATCCACTCCTCAAACGTCTTCTCCAGCACCTTGGCCCCACCTTGCTGCAAACCCAAAGCTGGGTCAGAGCCTCTGGCGGCTCCCGAGGAGTCTGCACTCTTCCCCGCAGTGATTCCTGCCTCGAGATGGGCAGGCACACGCAGCCAACGCAGGACCGAACCAGTGCACAATGGGTCAAAGCCCACCAGCGCCATCCCTGCTTCCCCGTGGGCCAGCTCCAGCTTGCCCCTTACCGGCATGGAGGAGAGCAGGCACATCCAGACGAGATGGAAGAGGCTCTGCCGGTACCCAGGCCCGAGCACATCCCCCATGGCTGCCCCACTTGCTGGTGCTCCCAGTGCCGGGGCACGTCTTGGGCTGAGCTGGGGACCTGGATCATGGGTAAGGGGGAGCACTGAGGGTGTGTAGAGGATGTGCTCCCTGAGGCAGCAGAGCACAGGGTATGAGTGCCCGCTGCAGGCACGTCCTGCGCTGCACAGCCCCAGTCACTTCCCCAATGGAGCCAAAATCTCGGGGAGCACCAGGCAGAGGAGCTGGGGCACAAAGGGATCCCAACTCCCGCCGAGCCTCCAGAGCACCACCGCCAGCCCTGAGCCAGCGATGGGCCAGGGGAGCAGAAGCCATCCCTGGGAGCAATGTGGCAGCCTCCGTGCCACCGCTGCTCACCCCGGCACCCACGGGTGCCTTCTGTCACCAAGCCTAGGGGAAGGGAAGGAGTCCTCCCCGTGCTGCCTGCCCGCCAGGATGGGACCCTCCAAACCACCCCTCGGCCCCACTGCTGCTGGCACAGAACATCCCACAGCCCCAGCGGGCGCTCCTGGGGGAGAAGCAGCCCGGGTCCCCCCGCAGCTCCCCGGCCAGCGCGGACCCCCACGGGCTGTGCCCGCCACTGATCCGCGTAGCGCGGATGCTCCCCGCTCCCGTTCGGTGCCCGCGGAGGTCCCCATCCACCCGGGCTGCGCTTACCCTGCACGACGGCGGCTCCGCAGACCCGGTGTGTGCCACCGGCAGCCCCGGTGCGTGCCACCGGCAGTCCCGTTGTGTGTCACCGGCAGCCCCGGTGTGTGTCACCGGCAGTCCCGTTGTGTGCCACCGGCAGCCCCGGTGGATGTCACCGGCAGCCCCGGTGTGTGCCACCGGCAGCCCCGGTGGATGTCACCGGCAGCCCCGGTGTGTGTCACCGGCAGTCCCGTTGTGTGTCACCGGCAGTCCCGTTGTGTGTCACCGGCAGCCCCGGCTCCTCTACATGAGCGGAGCTGCGAGCGAGCGGCGTCTGCACCGCGGCCGCCTCCCGCCAGCGCCGAGCCCCGACGTGGTGGGGAGAGGAGGGGGGCGGTGCCGCCTCCCGGAGCTCGTGCCGCCCCGACGGGTCCCGCGGGGTGCAGTCTGCGGTCCCGCGGAGCTCCGGCACGGCCCTGCCGAGCCCCGTGCATTGCCCGTGGACGAGAACGAGGGCTCTGGTCCAGCCGGGGACGCACGGGGATGGGCGTCCAGCTCTGCCCGGGGTTACACCACGTGGGGACAGGGATGTGTTGCAGCCCTCAAACTGTGAGTCACGGGGATGGGAACGGGGGTCCAACCCCTTTGTTCCTCAAGAGCCTCCCCCCCGCCCCATGCAGCCCTTGGGAAAGTCATGGGGGTCCTTCACCTTCCAGTCTGGGTGCCCCTATGGCTCTCCCCTGCGCTGGGTGCTGTGGTACAGCCCCTCACCATTCAAAGCCCATGGTGGGCTGCTTGGGGACACTGGGATGCCAGGGTTATTTACACTCTAAAACTGCTGCTGGCTGCATGCATCAGAACATGCATTTATTTTGTGAAAGCGTTTGTCTCAGGACAGGCTGGGAGCACACACTGAGGCGGGGGTGTGAGGAGCTGCATCCTTCCATCCAGTGAATGAGGGGTGTCCAAGTGACAAAACCTGCCAGTGGAGCAGCCTGTGGTGGTGTTATGCTGTTTGGGGGAAGCCAAATCCTCAGGTGCCTTTCTCAGCGTTAGCTGACACTGGGATCTTCCTGGGGTCTCTCTACCCTGTGTGTTTGCTTGTGAGCAGATTAGAGCAAGTCTGCTCAATGTATGCAGATGGAAAGCTGAAAATTATGTGATTGAGATGGAATCATAGAATCATAGAATAGTTAGAGTTGGGAAGGACCTTACGATCATCTAGTTCCAACCCCCCTGCTCTGGGCAGGGACACCTCCCACTAAACCATGTCACCCAAAGCTATGTCCAACCCGGCCTTGAACACTGCC
>JASSUY010028033.1:0-117597 GCA_032466535.1 Forpus xanthops | reverse complement strand
GTGTATCAGTGCGTATGGATGTAATGGACATGTCAGTGCTGTGTACACTAACACTTTTAAGTCATATAATGGGCCTGTTCACTAGAAGAATAAACACACCATGCAATTTAACTGCAAGCTGGGGGGATACAGAGGAGAAATGTTCACTGAAAGGTTATCTACAGTGTAAAAGTAGTTATTTTCCTCTTGCAGTTTTTGAAGGTGATCTGCAGCAGAAGTATTCTACTTAATTTTGAGGATTGTCTAAAGGAAAGAGAACGTAGAGAATTTCTTCTTGCAAGCACTTTTCAGCTCTTAAGATGCTTTTGTACTGCCTGTGCAAGCCTGCAGTTGGATACTGCAGTACTTTAATGAAGAGAAAAGTATTAGGAAAAAACTCTTCAGGTGTAAAATATAGCAAAAGGCAATATTTAGAATCACAGTGGTAGGAGACACAGCTGAAGTCAATGGGAGTTTGATCCATGAAAACACAGCAGGACCGCACCATATATAGGAAAGCACAAGCTGTCAAAAATAAGTGTGTAGTTTATAGTATGCTTTTTGTTTGAAATAACATATTACCTCCTATTTATAGTAAAGCAGACTAAACAGTTCTATATGTCTGCATTTAAGATTTTCAGACAGAGAGTAAGGATACCTTTTACCTGGAAATTGTAGAGTCAGAGCTCAAAATTGTTAGCAGTGATACAAATGAATACCTGTGATTTTACAGGCATATAAATCTAAGGCTTCTGCTTACATAGCCCTGCTCTGTCTGCAGTATTGGCTAGATTTGAAGATCACTGCTGGAGGACTACTAGGAAACAAATGAACTTGCAATGCATAGTATCTTAAAGGAAACTATAAATGGGATAGGTCAAGGACTAGGCATGTAAGCGACAGGAAAAAATCTTCCTTTTAGTTTATACAACTCCTGCTTCCATGTCTGTGCAGATTCCTAATAAGGAATAGTAACTTTTTGAGGCACTAGGCCTGTACATATTTCCTGACCTTATAATTCTCACAGTTCTAGACATTCCAAGGTAGGGGGTCATTCAGACAGAGTTGTAATTTCTTGTGCATATTTATTTCCAAAGTATCTTTTGCATAGTTTCCCAGTGAAATCATGTGCCGGGGCTGGGGAATGCTAAATAGGTTATTTTTCAAGCTTGCATATAAAGGGCCTGTCAAAGTGGACTGTTTTGGGCTTATCAAGTAAAAGTGCTGGAGCCAAACCATGTTGTTTGTAGCTTGTCCTTCCCAACCCTGCTATGAGCTGTGCTCCCAACTTTCCAATGGGAGGTGACATAAGAAGGTTAAGGAGCTCTGGTTTTGTTATCAGTGGGGATTTTAGAGATGATAAAAGTCTTGAAAGCATATGTTGGCTCAAGAGGAGTGTGACCTGAGCCTTCCCCAAAACCACTATACTTTTTGTTAACCCTTTGGCATTATATTTGTGCTTCTTTTCCTTCCCAATCTGTAAATAAACACACGACCAATTTTAGGGGGAAAAGGTTGTAGAAGCCCCACTTCTCTGTAAATAACCTTAACTGGTTGTGAAAGCACATTTTGAATTCATTTTCTCAGTCCTTCAATGAACATACTTTTTTTGGAAGCAATTAAATTTATCTGATCAAAGAATTAAAATACATTAGGGACCAGCCAAGAGATGAATTTCAAATATTCATTTCTCAAAATCCATCAGCCAAGCAGCAGCTAGAAGTTATCTACTGTCTGAAAGAGGTTTATACAAAGTATTTGTCTGGCAATTTTCAAAAACAAAAAAATCGCTGTTAAAAATCCTGCAGATAATGTATTCCGCAAAGAGAAGCTAAACTTGAGAGGAAAGAGTTTGCACTTAATGCTGTGTTTGCCCTGCTCAAAGCAGCACTAAGGAAGGTTGGTCAGACCTCAGCTTTTATCAAGATGTGTCTAACTAATCTAAATTGAAATGTGGGCACTTTCTTTCTGAACACCAAAAGCATATAATACATTTGGGACTGAGATTTTCAAGCTCTTGTTGAAAAGTAAGTGTAGGCTTTCTGCTTGCAAAAATTCCTGTGAAAAAAGTCTTAACTTTTTTCTAAGCATTTGAAAAGAATGACAAGCAGAAGATCCTGTGGAAACTGGGGAGTGTTTTCACAGATTGCTGGTGACAGTAAGTATCATTTTATAAAACACCAGTTAGGCTGCATATGACATATGGAGACAATTTCTGCCTCAGCTATATTTACCTTTCTCTTTGATCTAATGGGAACAGCTCATGTATATTGAGGCAGAGCTTGGTCTACACTATCCTGTTTGGTTTGCGCATTGAGAGAAGTTTGGAATGGCTAAATTGACACATGCTGTTGTAACTAAGAGGACAGGATGGTGCAATGAGTCTGATTTAGTCATGTGGAGGGACAGTTATGAGGTGATATGAGTGAAATGCATTAAGTGCTACCTTTTTCCTTTATCATTAGAGAATCATTGAAATGTAAGACTGGAAGGAAACTCCATAGGCCATAGATTCCATTCTCCTGCTCAAAGGCAGGATCAATTATACAGCCATCCCTGGCAGCCATTTAAGTAAAATATTACTGGAATGAAAAGATATTCTTTATATTTAGAAGGGGGAATGCTACCAGCGCAGTTAGTTACTTACCTTCTGGAAAAGAAGGAAAAAACCGTGAAAGAGAGGTTATTCCAGCTCTCTAAGAGTTATTATTCAAATTAATTTGCTGATTTGCTTGGGATCATTGGAGAAGCCTGACTGGAAGATAAAAGTGGAACATAAGACAGTAGAAGTGAAATATAAGGAGATATGATCATAGAAAGGCAAGGGAACAGGTTGAACAAGCTTCCAGTTGAGGTGATGAGCTCCAAAGGCAGAAGTATATTTAGGCAACAACTAAATGAGCATGTGGAATTCAAAAATATAAAGAGTTGTGTTGTAAGTTTGAGTTTTGAGTTACCCGGTGATTCTTTGGAAGGTTTGAAGTGAGATTTTGTATGGCTTGTCCCTCTTAATTAGTATTGGAGATGTGTGTATGTATGGGTCTGCTTACACAGCACTGGTTTATTCCTCCTAAACAAAAAGGCACAACAATTTGAATATCCTTTAAAAAAAATGTTTTAAAGTTTCTTAGAGTAATGCAGGAGCCAGACAAGAACAAAGACTGTTGCACTTCCACATGAATCCTACTTGCCTCTGCTGTACTCATATCACTGTAAGGCTCCCTGCCTGATTGTTGTGAGTGGTTTTTCTAAAGCCAGCCCATTTTATTTGACTTTTGTCAGAGCTGGATTTTTCTCTGCTCTGCTTTTAAGTGCAAGCACTACAATTATTTGCAGTGTTATTGGTCATTTATTTTATCAATCTGATATTCTTACATTATGCATCTTACTACCACTGTTAACTGTTTTGTGTCATTTCTTATTTGTATACCAAAAAACTGCTTCCAGTGTTATTACTTATTGGTCATAATCAATTAGGGAAGTTTTTAGACTATGGCAGTCTTATATAAATACACTGGCAAAGTTCACCTCATATGATTTCTGACAATTAAATTGTTCTGTCACTTTGGGACCTTCATTAATCTCAACTTGTCATCCTTGTTTATGCAGGTTATAATGGCCTGTGTGTGTAAGTGAAATGAGATGCTAAAAGCCCGTGGCTGTTTAACTCTTTGATGAAAGTCAAGCAGGAATATGTCGTTGAAGGGAAAAGTTGATTATTTTTTTTCATCCCCCAAAATAGCACCATGGAAATTATTGCCCTGTTTAATGACTAGCTGTGAAATAACCCGAGGAGTAGTTTTACAGAGGAGTGAAGAAAGGAGTTAGTGGTAGTGTTATCACAGTCCTTTGTGTATCTGCATGACTGCACATAGAAATAAAGATGTGGCAGTGCAGATTACCTTCTCTACCAGGAAAGAGGTATGAAGACATCATGTTCCAGCAGCCAGAGATCTTCAGATAACATTGCAGGATCAGTGTAACTCAGGTGAAAGACATGGCTAAAGTCTCATGAAAATTTGAAATGTAAGGGTTAGTAGCAGCCCCTTCAGTTTGGTTGGTTCTGGCAGACCAAGATTACTTGGGACCATTGCAAATGCACTTCTGAGGACTTTGGGAAGTGAAAATACATTTGCAGAATTTAATTAAATATATAAATTGTTGGGGGAGTATAAGCTTTTTTTACATTATCTCCTGGAATTTGAAGACCTGCTTTCTGATGTCTCCAAATGCAGATGGTGGTTTATTATCTTCTGCCCTTTACTGCATCTTATAAGGTCTTAAAAGGCTTTCTAGAGTGTTCAATCTACAGCACCAACACTGTTACTTGTATGAGCCTCAGGCAGAGTTTCTCACTAATCCTTCCTCCTGGAATGGCCTCTGAACTATCATCAGATTCTCACCTGGCACTATGCACTAGAATTGTAGATACCTTTTATTCCATGCCATTTATCAACTCTAGTGTTTCCTCTAGGGCAAGTGCCTGCTGAAGTTGAAACTTATCTTTATTCTTATTCTTATTTAATCTTTATTCTTATTTGCAACTGGAATTGAGAGGCCAAGTGAAAGTGGGCAGTGCATTGTCCCATGCTGCAAAGCTGGAGATAGAGCACAGGTCTCCTGACCTGCTCAGAGCCTCCATCCGTTTGCAGCTGGCCAAGGTTAAAAAATAGGAACAACCATAGCGTTATCCATCTCAAATCTAAAAGGAGTGTAATGATATGCTATTCTGTGCACCCTGAGAAACATACGAGTGACATCCTCTCTCTGAGCACTAATTACCATAATTCTTAGACCAGAGAGAGATCCAGAACACTGCACAAATTATCACCCAATATCTTTAATAAATGTGGATGGTAAGTTACTTGCAAAGGTGCTGGTTAATAATCTGGAACACATATTCCCAGACCTAATTCATTTCTGTCAGGTGGGATTTATTAGGAATTGGACTGTCATGCAGTAGTATGAGGCAACTCTTCAGTACAGTAAGTTCACATAGAAGCAAAGGAGAAGGCTGGTAAGTCTCATGGTAATATAAATGACTTAGACCATAAGGGGACAAACTGTTTCTGACTTTTCTGAAAGTTTGACTATGGACAACTCTTTGACACTGTACAGTAAAAACCAGTGGCACCCATCAATCTGGTTTAAAAACTGCCGATGCCAATGGGTTAATGGCTTGGTTTCCTAAGTTACAAAAAAGAGAAGTGGCAGAGCTGCTCTCCCATTTCTACTTGATCCAGAGTTCATGTCATTACTGCATTTCTCTCTTCTTTTATGAGGTTAATTTATAAAGAAAACCAAATCTCATGTGCCCCAGGGATGCCCGTTCTGGATGCGGCTGCCTTTCTTTCTTGCCCAGAGAGGAAACGAAATGATGGGCTCCCACCAAAGATGCCTCAGTGTGTGTGCCTGAAGTTCAGTAGAATAAATGCAAGTCTTGGAGGCAAACTGCCAGATGTTATTTGTCGACGCTGCCTCTAGGCTGCTCTGAAGCATACCAACACATGTGTCAGGGCAGAAAGAGAGTCAGGGCAGCTTTCCAATTTTTCTTGCTCCCAGAGGCTCTCCAGGGGAAGCTGAGTTTAGAAATAGAGAAGCAAAGACTATAAAAATGAGAGATTGGTGTCTTTTAGGTTCTAATGCTGAGACAACTAAAAAGCATCATATATGTAATTTCATCTTAAATTTTGAGCACAAAACAATATATGTGACTTTCTAGATACTTCAGCCTGTGGTGAGGTGCATAAATCAGATGCAAATGCTAGTGCTTGCTCCTGCAGCTGTGGGGACAGCATTACTAGTACTGTTTTGGCGATGCCAGCTGATCATATACTTCAGGAATGAGGTAAAGATTTAATAGCATTTTGAAAAGACTTTCAAAAAGCCACACTGGATTTTACTCAAGATCATGCTAAGAAAATCATGGGTTTAGCCAGTTCATTTCCACCCACTGCCTTCATAGATACGTATAAACTAAACCGACTGAAACATTTGTAGTTTTGGTTGCAAAAGAAGAAAAAAACGCTTGCCCAAACAAACATAATGTAGTAGTGAAGCACTGTTCTTGAACTAACAACCCCACAAAAATGGTATTGCTTATATTCTTCTTACATTATCATTTTTCCGTGAACTGTCAGTTTACTTAGACTGATTATCTATGGGGAAAGCCTATTTTTAGCATGTGTTTGTACACTGGCTAGTACAACTGGATGCTGGTGTCCAATAGTTTCCTCTCAAAAGTGAAAAGACAGAACTAAACGTCATTTAAGAAGGGAACTCTCAAAAAGGTTTACCATACAATACTGAGGGTGGATATTTAGTACTTACCCTCAGTTTCTTTGCAATGAAATACAGCATTAGTGAGATGACATTGATGTATTTGTTATCCTACGTAATAGATAGTTTTCCCTTTTTTATCCCCTCTTGCAGCTTTACCTTAGTGACATTCTCAGTCTTAATGTTTGCATCAGACACACTGGTACTATGTAAATTACATTTAGTACATAATTATGCACAGCCGCTAGGTTGCATAAATAAATTCTCATCAGTTTTGCATGTGAACCCTGAAATGAGTACACCTGTACTAGCTCAAGACCTGTAAACTGATTAATTGTAGCAGGACCATTTAGCTTGACTGGGATTCTGCACTGAGCTGCTCCACTTCCAGTATTTGATCTCCCGTGTCTGAACAATGTAGTGTCATCTTAAAGGTGTATATGGGGATAGATCAGAAAACAATTACCACCCCTCCAAAAGTGGTTGCAGAGAGTGAAACGCAGCAGTCGTGCTCTCAGGAAGTAAAGTGGGGTCAGCTGAAGATGGACAGTTGAGACTTTCACTCAGTTCACAGTTCCTTGTGAGACTCAGAAATTCACTTCACGAGATTATTTTTAAAACCTGATTGAACACAGTGTTCAAAATTGTATTTGTACCAACAATGGCTCTAATGAAAAATGGAAACTCTCATGTTTAGTTTCCTAAGAAGTAGTTTTCTGATTTTCAGTCAGCACTTCTGAGTGAAAATGTCCTGTGTTTTTAATGAATTTCTGAGACATTTTGAAGATTAACTTGAAGAAGGATAAAATGTAGCTCACAAGTCATTTACTTCTCAGTTACAACCACCTAATATCTTCAGTTCATTTTAGCAATGCTGATGAAACAAAATGTGGCTTTAAATTCTCACAGTATATTTAAATGAAATTACATATTTAAGGATTTTAATGAGCAATCTCATATAATCAACTAGAGTTTTCCAAAATCACTGAAATACAGGGACATACAGATGATAGCTAATACAGATGTAAAAATGCATTTGTGTGTATGGGGGCACTCACACGTCTGTGTGTACACAGCGCACACTTTTGTATCACCACATGTGAAAATACAGACACATGAATATGTGTGTGTGTATACATATGAATAAAATCACTGATGAAACTACTGGTGGCTACCTCTCCAGCAAATAAGGCTCATAAATTGGCACATTTTGCTTAATCTGCATGTAAAGCATGTTACACATCACTGTTACAATGCAGACATCTTAACTTTAAATGAGACGAAAACAAACATAAAATTAGCACTTTAGGGAACCCCCTGCCACTCAATTTGTGTTGGGTTTAACACCTTGTTTTATATATCCTTCTACATAAACAGTTTTATATCAGCCCTTGATATGGTGCCTTCAAAGAATTAAATGTTGAGCTGTTTAAAAGCACTAATTAGCAGCTTTAATACAAAGGGGAGCATAGTTATTAGTAAAATCCTGTAAACCTAGAATACCCTTCGGGCCCAGTCATTTGTGTGTGTGAAACAGCTCAAGAAAAATATTATATTGTTAATCACAAAAACCTTTAAGGGAAATGCTAAATCTGGGTAGAAATATAAACTGTACCTTTCCAAACAAAGGAGGAAAAGTAGTTGTCCACATTAAAGCAAAGCCATAAAATCCCAAGAAGAATATATTCATTGATAAAATGTGGCTTGTTTCCTAGTAAAGGATTTTGCAATCTGTAACCTTATGCACATACAAAAACAAACATTCATTAATGGTGCTTAGTTTGAACACAGCTAGCGACATATTTATTAAATTAGCACTTCATTCCTTTCAGTAATGTGGAACAATGGCAAGGCTCTTTCAAAAAGCAGCTTTTGGTAGTGGTATGATGATATTCAAATCTATGCAGTTATTTTAATACAATGCAAATTACATACATATATACGTATATGTGTACCATTAGAGATGTTTATAAAGACATTGAAACCAATGTCACCTAGATTTTCTTTCTAGAAAACTATATATAGACACTTTGGTAAATTTAAATTTATATTTGACAGACCTGAGTTCTACTTCTTTCAGTACTTCACACATGTTTTATGTTAATAATTAATATTAATGATGCAGGTAAATAATTATGTTCTTAAATATTTAAAAATTACACTAACTCAAACATTATTAAGGAGGTACTATTTCTAATTTATACAATGTGGTATAGCTGAGTGGCAGTAGATAACAGAAGGAACATACATAAGAATGGAGAAAATTCACTGACAACTAATGCTTAGAAATACTAATAATACTAAGAATCTCAGAATTTGTAGGTGCTGGAAGAGAAATAAGACGTTGTTTTTGTAGCTTGTGATTTCATGAGATAGAGCTGGAGATTTTCACCTTGAAAATCCAACTTTCTGCTGCTGTTCAGTGAAATTGGTTTGAACAGCACTTTTAATTTTAAAGTTCAGGAGGGAAATTCTCAGGAATGTTACTTTTGTGAAATTAATGTGGTTATATAAATTCAATATGCCATCATGTAAAATCATTATTTTCATCTGGTATCATCCTTCTCCTCACATTTCCTGTGAAAAAACACTGCGGAAAAAATAGCTGGGCATGCATATTTTAACTGGTGTCATCCTAATAATCATTTGATCATCTTAGGGCTACCAGATATGTTTTTTTAAAGGATAAGTAAATAAGGATCATTTCTATTATTTGAGGACAATGTTAAGTAGAAATTTCTCCATAATAAGCAGTATCTATCATTTCCAGCTACAGCCTACTATGAGAAACAGATTTATTCAAAGCCCCAGTATATTTGCTGTGAATATATTTTTAATGTATTTCACTAACATGAAAGAGCTGGCCAGAGCTTAAACATTTTTTTTTATGTCATGGTTTGCTTTTTACGGTGTTTTATGTTACAACCTAATTAGTATCTTACAGTGCCCTTACATGTACTTCGGGTGTAGGGTTTCACTAAATACACTGAATGTTTTATTTTGGGGACCTCCGTGACACAGTCTAAGCAGTTCTAAGCAGGCTAAGAATATGTTTCCAGTCAATCAAGCCTCTAGAGATAGGTTATCCACCTCTGGCTAATGCACTGCTATAAAACCTTCACCGTTTCTGACTGCGCAATACAGTCTGTTATTAAACCCCTAACTGTGCATGGCCATGAGATTCAGACGGGGGGAGGGAAACAATTATTTCCAGTACTTCATAAAGCCTACTTTAACAAATTATATGAAGATTAACTAATAGCAGCCTCAGCGTTGGATGGCTGGCCAAATTAGGAATGACTTATCAGACTAGTGCTTCATCGGCTGATCTTTGGAGCCTGCCTTTGCAGAGGAGGTCTTTGCCAGCAGCTAGTTCAATAGATGATGAACCAGGCCTGATACTTGATCTGCACCACAACAATAGAAAGATGAAGCAAGTGATGCTTTGAGCTCCTCTGAACACCGGTTTGGAAAGCCAGTGAGGTCTAGGAGTGTTGGCGGTTTTCCTGTTGAGGATTAAATGCGCCTGCACAAAGCCAGCATATCCCACAAATCAAAAGCAGTGTGCATGCAGAAGGGGCAAGTGATGAATTAGGGAGAGGGCCTTGTGAATGCTCCCTTTCCTGAAGGGGAGATAATCCGTCAGTTTCAACAGGGCAGTCCTGTGAGAGTACACCATGCTGGGATCCCGGCATCCTCTTCATTTTTTTATCTGTCCTGTGGAGGGCACCAGCATTCAATGGCAGTCACTACCCCGGGTATTTGATGAGGAGCTGAGGAGAGATATTTGGGCATATTTGGGAAGGAGTCTGTCTTTTGTCCTCTCTACAGAAGGTTGTATTATTTTCCAGCTTTGGAGAACTGGGGAGAAGGCAGCATACGATGCTTTGGGAAGGCTAAGACCACTCTAGTCTTGCAGTAATAAAATGCAAGATAAATTGTTCATGTTTTAAACATCTGAAGATTCAGATGGGACGAGCTTGGTCCAGTGCCATGTAGATAGAACATTTGCTGTGGTAGGAGGGCTTCCCAGGAGGAAAACCTAGGAGAAATCTAAGCTTAAACAGAGTTTATGTTTAACCAAGGGATTGCCCTGTTCTCCCTACAAAGACCTTTCATTTCCATCTGGAATGAGTATACGATAACCTAGTCAGACCAGCCTCTCAGTCACCAATCAAAACACTGACTCTTGACATTTGCCTAATTATCTTTTCTCATCATCAGTCATCTCTTGAAGTCTTTGCTTCATTCAGATGCCAGGTATTTCCGAAATTAATCATGTCATTGAAAGCGGCATCTTTTCATGTAAATGGACTTTATTATCTGGATCGAAAAGCTCCCCCCCCCCCTCCCCCTAGCTGCAAAAGCCCATTTGTAGGGAAAGTGTCTGAAATCTGACATGCTGCCTTCTCAAGAAAGATTCGTAGTGGTGACCTCCCAGCAAGAGCTAAGCATCCGTCACTAGGAGTGCGTGTGTGTGCTGCTTGCACCCTTGGGCTGGATGCATGCTAATTTGCCCCATTGTTTCAGGGTGAGTGGCTTTCCAGCACTTCCAAACAAAGCCTTTTTTGCATAAGCTTCTGTATGTACAATTATTTTATGTTCATGTCATTCCATCATCCTATGTCTATTCCTGATACAAGAGGGGATGGAAACGTCTTTGTTTTCTTGTTATACTGGGGATTACAGGGTGGATTTAACATGTTAGCAAGGACACTCCTCTTTCATTAAATCCCATTTGACAAATGTTTGGGACCATAGGATTGATCAGCCCATTGCACTGCTCATCCTCGCTTTAACTTTCAAAGGGCACTATCTTCAAAACGTGTTGATTCAACAAGATACCAATCCGCAATAATTGACTGTGCAACACAAAGTGTTGCAGGGATGGATGAAGAAGTGAAACTGAGTGGCATACTCTCTGGAATGTTATTGAAGCCTTGGTAGGAGAATGCATTCATTTGGTCATTAGACATGTATTTTAATGAAAACCAGGATGAGCAGGACTGAATGCAGTTCTTCATTTTGGAGGATTCACTTTTTAAGTTTGTGATGGCACATTTACAAAATCCCTTCAAAAACTTGGTATTATTTTATACCCATTGAGCTTCCCTCCAGGACCATTTGAGTACAACAGTATTAATTGCTAGCAAGCTCTATGCTGACATTAAAAAAGTGAAACTTGGGCATCGTCTCACTAAAAGGGAGAAGCGGCCTTCTGTCCTTACACAGTAAATTGCTAAAAAAGGAAGGCCATTGTTTTTAGCAGCATCAAACCAGGCTTGCTCTGAAAGAAGCAACAAGTATATTAGAAAGCTTTCAGCATCATGTAAGAGTCATGTTCTGTATTCTCTGGTAACAGTTGAAGAGCATGAACAGACTGAAAGTGGGCTTTTTTAAATAAGAAGCACGATGTTACACATTGGTGCAGATAGCTGTGAATGTTTAGATGTAATGGGTAGATTATAAATCATTGGATGCTAAAGGCAAAATAAGCTATTCCATCACCTAGTTTGCCTTTCTGCCACAGGACTCCTGGGCAGTTTTACATTATGCTGTATCTTTCAACAGACCTTCCAAATTTGATGTTAAAATATCATGGTGGTGAAGCTACCATACTATATAGTAAACTGCTCCCATTGCTAAGTGCTGTCACAGTTAAAAATTTTCCCTTAATTTCTGGCATGAATTCATCTAGCTTCAACCTCCTGACGTTAGATCTTGTTTTACGTATGTCTTTGTTAAACTGAAGAGCTCTCCATCAAATTTCTGTTTCCTGTGAAGGTTCTTGTATACTGTGGTCAAGTCACTCCTTAACCTTTTCTCTATTAAGCTAAACAGTCTGAGCTTCTTGAGCCTCTCACAGTTGTTTTCTAATCCTCACAGTGTTTTCTAGTCCTTTAACCATTCCCTTGGCTCTTCTCTCTAATTTATCAACAACCTCTTGAAACATAGGCACCAGAACTTGATTCACTATTCCATTAGTGGTCACACTAGTGCCACAGACAAAGATAATACTGCCTCAGGCTTCTAGCCTATATCCCCCTGTTTACATATCCTAAGGACTGAAGTTACCCTTCCAGCTACAGAGCTAATGTGTAGCTGAATATCCACCATTCTCCTATGTTCTTTCTGGAGCCATTTCTTTCTAGGAGACCATTCTCCCCTTCTGTAACTATTCTCTACAATCTGTTTACCCAAAGTTATCATTTTACACTTCCCCTGGCTTATTGTTTCCTTTGTGCATCAGTGACCTGCAGTTGTTATTTGCCACCATCTGTGTCAGCAGCAACTTTGTGTTTTCCAACAAGCATTGAAAACGTTAAACGGCACCCATCCAAGAAAAATGCTCAGTTCCCAAATCCTTGATAAGGATTCCCTGTATAGTGAAAGATTACCAGCTGCCCTTCCCCTCTTTCCTTGCTAAGAAAACCATACACTGTAAACCACAGAGAAGAGGCGATACCCTTAACTCTGCCCTGTACTCCTCATCTGTCATGCCCATTTCAGTGGAAGATTTTTCATCCTTGTTTTTCTTGCTACAGTGGCCTGAGAAAGTACCTAATATGTGGGTTCAGAGAACAAATACTGGGAAACTATCACATCTACCAAAGAAGCGTTAAAACTCTTGTCTACCTGGTAAAATGATGTGGGCTAGTGCTGAGATGTATTTCACCAGGTGAAGGCTATTTATAGGAAGAGCAGCATTTGTGTCTTCACATTTCGATTTGGTGTTTTGTACAGCGTTGCTGCAGAATTCTGAGATTGACAGGTTGTGTGGTGTTTATTATATATCGTTAATTATCATCATTATTGCTGCGGTACTACATTGGTAGTAAAGTGCTGGGCAGGATCCACTTTTATGAGTAACAACATGAGGAGTTGTATAAGGGGCTTGGGGTGGGTTGGGTTTTTGTATTCAAAAAGTAAAAATAATAAAAACTGCTCAACAGTTTAAAATTAATTATTACTATTTAATACATTTACATTTAATACATAAATACATTTCCCTGTAGAAGCCATAACATTTATTTTCACTAATCGTTTTCAGTAGTTCTGGGAACTGTTTTTCACAGAAATGTCTAATTATTATCACTAGCAATTTATTTATTATGTTTTGCTGTTGCTGCAGGAGCTTCCCATGCCATTGACACGCTCTCTTGGACGCTCTCACCAAAGACGAATGGAGGTGTAATTAAATTGCAAACTAAAATGGTCAATGTTGACGTTGTTTCTCATTCATAGTGCAATTTGTAACCATCTGTGTTTCTTTCCAGTTTGAATTGGTTTTGTTTTCTGTTTTGTAGGTTTTGAACTTACACTTTTTTTGCCTTGGTCTCTTCTACCCCTTTTTCATTCCTTTGCATCCATGAAATGTCATTTACATTCTGATAACATTTCAAGAAAGCTTGCACAACATCAGCTACAGACTTGGTTTAAACTCTTTAGCCAGAATTTGTCCTTTCCATGGGGTAATTTGGAAAAATTAGTGCAGTGGAAAAAGGAGAAAAAAAAATGAACAAGTGGAAAAGAATTCTCCACTCCAATGAGAATATTAAACTTCATCTCTTTCACTAGCAAAATATAAAGAGTTTTTTTAAAAAAAAAAGGAGAGAGAGAAAGGAAATTTTAAAATTTTCAGTTCTCATAGGAAAAAAAATAGGAGCTTTGATCAAGCAGAAGTGTCTTTACAGAAAGGTGAGGTTCTGAGATGGGTAGAAAAAGCGAAAGCTCGGGGAGGGGGGTCGAAGGAAAAAAGCAAAGATTTAAATTGCAATTCTTTTTCTCCAGCACTTGCTTTCTGCCCTTCTTTCATAGAGCATTAGGACACACAAGGGGTTAAAGGTCCAGGAAGAGAGCTAGGGAAGAAAAATCCCTCTGTTAATTGATCTGCCTGTCTGGTGACGAGGGCCAGCTGAAGCTTGTCAGAAACTGTATGAGCTGAATCAAGCTTGGGGCCCTAAGTAAAATACAGACACCTGGAGCGAGGAGGGGCTGGCTCGCTCTGTGTGCAGCTATTTACTTGTTCTTTTAATGTAGGCAGGGAAGGGAAAGGGTCAAGCAGTGCTGAGCTTGGGCTTGAGGGATGTCAAATAGTTTTTCCACTGAAAAGAAACAAGGCTAAAGCCTGTTAATGGCATCTAATGCTATTATTGTGTGAGTGTGTATGTACTTGTGGGCTTGCTAGTATATGTTGGAGGCACGTTTTGGCAATTGAGGAGGCATTGTTGTTTGATGGTCTTACCCATAGGCATGTCGCTGGGCAAGGAGCAATGGAAATCTTAGTGAAATCTGCACAACTTGATTTCAATTCATGCTGTTCAGGGCAACATGCTTATAGGGGATCCTTTGCCTCCTGCCCTTTGCCTCTTGCCGAAGGATGAAGTGATCCAGAGTACATACTAAAAAACATTTTTCTTTCTCCTTACTCTTTGGCTCTGCCTCCAGACCCCTCCACGGATGCAATCTGGCTATGATTCTGCCTGCCACTTTGTTTGACCCTGATGACATAAGTTGACGCATGTACTTTTGAACCTTCCCAAGAATGAATAATATCCCTGCAATAAAATGAAATCCTAGCATTTTTAACCCGCCAAGCCCCTGTGATTTTTGGGGCCAGGCATGTCAAATGGTGGCTCAGCCAATGAACGCCTGAAATAGAGGTGGATAGATTTCTGCACCAAAGCAAGCAAGCCATTGAGAGTTGGCACTGGTCCACTTTTCTCCTGATACCTGTGATGAGTAAATTTGAAACATTGAAAGCTTTTTCATGGGTATTGAGAAGAGGGAGAGAGGACTTATGAAGGTGTAAAAGAATAGAGAGACTTGTGGCTTCGGATTTTAAAGGTAGCAAGTAGCCTAAGAAAGTTCACGGACTGGGCGAGGCTCAGTGGCTCTAAAGCTGTCAGCTGTCTGGGTTGCTTAGATTCTCATGGGGTTAGGTATAACTTGAAATAGGTCATTCCTTCCTCTTTGTCCCGAATTCCCAAAATACTGCACTTCAGTTAAAGATGGGCCTCAAGGTTACACCAAGTTCAAACTTCCGACAAATTTAGAGAGGTTAAACCCATAACTTTATTTGGGGATTTTTGTGCTTTTTGAAGAGTTCCATACACCTGGCTGAGCCCAGGCCCTATAAATGAGAACTGAGACACAAATGAACTGCCTCATCATTATTAATGTTTGATCATAAGCCCTTAGCAACACCATCCCGGCAGCGTTCCCATTTGGTGCCCAGACATGCCAAGAGCAGACCAGAAGTGTGACATAAGCAGAGCTGTCTTCTCCAAGAGAAACTGCCAAGCTTCTTCTTAAAGTCCTTAAACCCTGATAAGGCACTGTAAAATACTGAAATAATCTGTGCTGAATGAGGACTATGCTTAAATCAGGATGCAGGTGTTTGTGTTTGGTTGGATTAGTACAGTAACTCTACATGACTGAAATAGAAGCTTCCAGTATTTCGTTGGGTGTATTATTTGTTGGATGTCATGAAGCCTTTTTCCTCTGGACTTCTGGTATTATGTCACATATATCAATGAAGCCGAGGGTTTACCTAATCATGAAAAATTTACATCTTTATATATAGATACTGCATTGAAATGGCAGGAACAAATAAATGCATGTATTACAAGGAGATTAGGCCTCTGATTAGGTCATTGTCTTAATATTAAAAAGTCAGATTTCACTTTTTTCATTCTCTTAAAATGAGAAGACTGCCTTGAATCTGTCTTTCACACTTCAATTTTGTTTTGTTTCTTCAAGAGAGGCACTGAGGAGAACTGATTGCAGTTATTCTTGACATTTTAAATGGCCATCCTTTTCCTCTTGGATATGGTACCCAGATGTATAGTTAGAAAGTTAAAGTGCCTCAGCTAAAGATAAGGATGCTGTGAACTTCAGTTTTACAACTCCTGCCTTGGCCTCTCAGCCCAGCTGATTTAGTAGAAATGAGCTTGCCCCACTCATAGAAATGCAAGTAGGGGGAAGGGGAGGAGAAAAATAACAGTACTCCACAGACCTCCGCTCCAAATACACATAAAAAGCTGCTTGACCAGGATGTCGGGAGCAATCCTGCTTCTGCAGCCCTCCCTAAATTGGGGATCCAGTGGAGCTGCCCATGGCAGGGAAGCTGGGTTTAGCCCAGGCAGTGGTACAAGCAGGAGCTGGTGTTGACTGGTTTGAGCAATGCAGGAGATGGAAGGATAATAAAAGGGAAGCGTGGTGAACAGATTGCTTGAGCAGAATATTTTAGCTTAATAAAATATAAAATAATAAATCCACAGCCAACCCCCTCCCCTAAGCCTTCAGTCCCCTGTACAAGGCTGATGAAATTTATACTAGAGAGAGAGACATAATGAAAGAAATTGTTTATTTGTTTGTTTGCCTTTATAAAACCCATTTGGGAGGAACATCAACGAATATACCATACATCAGTTATCTGCCTTATACCAGTTACACTGATGCTGGAGACGTCCTTTGTTAGAAATTAATGTATGTAATAAAGTTTTACATTTTTCATATGTTTTGAAGTATGTGGGCCATAATTCTTTTGACTGCATAATTACTTTTTGTACACAAGAAAAATGAGGTGCTTAGTCCTAAGTAAATAACCTCAAAACAAACCAAGAGAAAACAGTTGCATCTTTTTTATCTTCTGGGTCTTACACAATAAATATTTTGTAGAAACTTAAAAAAAAAGTTATATATCCTCAATATAATTTCACTTGAAAGAAACTCAAGCCCCTCTAGGATCACATTGAAAAATACACTGAAGTTAGTGAGGAAAAGAAATGTATTATTCTGTGACATTTTTAGGTACACATGAAAATAACAGTTTCTGGAAGGGTTTGCCTGGTTAATCATTTTAGCTCAGTTTTTTTCTTTCTTCACTTTTGGACCATCAAAAAGCTCTAGTAAATGAATTTCAGAAGATCTAAGATCATTCAGTACTCTCTTCTTTTTTTGCCACCATTTCCTTTAACTGAGCCTGAAGCCACGACCGAAGAACTGGAGTGATGCGCAGCCACGTGAGACTGGACAGCCAGCAACAGAGAAACTCTCACTGCAGATCTAACTGGCTTAATTTTGGTTGCTAATAGCAGGCATTGGAAAATGGTGAGATAACCTCCCAAAAGTCAGGAGGCTGGCCTGTATATTATGCCAGTATGAAAAAAGGGTTTGTGTTGTGGGTTTTTTTCCATAATTCAGGACTCTTTTTGTTTGCTGGTGTGGTTTTCTCAGCCTTCTGAATGATGTTAATTTGGGTTTGTGAAGCCCTCAGTTTGGTTTCTTTTTTTTTTCCTGAGGAGCAGAAGCCTTTTAGAAGACTTTTAAAGAAAAGAAATTAGGATTTCTTGGGATGGCAGCAGCAGCTTAGTTTCCCCAACCTGTAAGCAGCCATATTAAGGGATGCAAGTGGTTATTCCAACTATGGACCACTGGTAATGACTCAATCCCTCAAGGAAAGGAATGCTGGAACAGGTCAGAGCTGGTTTACCTCTTCTAATTGTTAAGCACTGAACTAATGTCAGCTCAGGGTCACATAAATAGAGAGATAGGAAAAGAGGAGGAAGGAATGCTTTGGAAAAAAAATGAGATATGCTTTTTCAAACTAAACTGAAATAAGCTACTCTTTGGCCAAAATCAGGGAGTCACACCAGGTTTGGCACTGGCTTAAATAAATCAATTAAAGTACTGATTTAAGTTAAACCAATATGCTAGCAAGGCTGTAGGTTTTCATCTTGCAAAGACTTATGTGCATGCTTGGCTGAACAGTGGGAGTGATTATCTATATAATTCATGGTAGGAATACGGCCTTATCATTTAAGGATTCAGTTTTATAATATATACTGTATTTGCAGATCATTGCCTCTGTACAGGGTTTCTGTGGATTTGGAGCCATTTGCTCTGGGTAAAATGTATTTCCAGCTCCTCCACCCACCCCATACACTCTCATGGTTGGTACTTTTGGCTCTCCCTCCTCATCCCCATGAATTGTGCTGGTGGTGCTGGTGAGCAACGTGCTACTTCTGCAGAGCCAGGCCATTTTTTATAAATATGTAAATAAAATTTACCTCCTTTTGCTGACCCTTCGAAGGACCATTTTTGGCCTGCAGCAAATATTTATGTGCAAGCTGTAAACCCCTGAAACTGAGGGGTTATAGTGGAAATGCTGACAGAGTATTAAGAGACCTTTAACCCTTGGTTTAGCTGGCCCTGCTATAATTACAGGTCTGTCTGTTATTTTCAATAGCACTCATCATGACCTTGCCTCTATTTTTTAATTATAGTAGAACTTGTGAAGGGAATTATTACTAAGTTGGGGGTTCCCCCTCTCTCTAAATTCAATCTTTATTAAACATGTAAAGCGCTGAAGAGGCAAGATTGGGCTAATAGCCTTTTCTCTCTCTTCCCCTCCCTCCTTTCTGGACTGTGTTTCAAGTTGTACCTAAGCTCTGAGTAAAATGAATGCTGTGATTTGAGCTGCTTGAGTCCCCCGTGAGCACTGAAACTGGCTGTACAATAAGCATCAAAGGTTAATGAACAGGGGAAAAAAGTTGACATTCTATTTGGTAATGGTTCTGGTGGTTGAAATCCGAATGGAAAAGATGAGATACAGGAAGACATTGCCTTTTCTTTCCTCCTTCCGTCCCTTTTTTTTTCCCCCAAAATGTCCTCCATGTCTGGAGGAGGCAGGTCCTATTGGACCCCAGAAATGCCTCTTTAAAACTGTTTGTGATCACAAACAACTGGGCTGTAGCTTGCAGTCTGAGAGCAGCTGGAAAACTTTTTTTCAAACAGCACTGTTATTCTCTGTGCTGTCTTCTTTGTGCTCTTCCCTATTTTTGTGAGGGAGGGAGCACTCTGGTGCTATGATATCCAGCCCCTTTCCCTGCTGACCCATACCAGTTCAGTGAGCTGCCAGCACTCACGCTTAATAAAATGCCCCATTCTCATTGACTGTGCAATGTCCTGTTGGGCTCTCCCAGCTGGCCCCTGTGGAGGCTCCTCCAGCCCCTGTTGCCGAAGCTTAATGAGGCTGAAGTCACCCTCCAAGTCTGTAGCATACAGGGAATCCTCCAGGTATAGGGATATTTTACACCTTAGTGTACCATTGCTGAAGGTGTGGCAGAGGGATATATACTTCCCTATCTGGTAAGCATCTCCCTGCAGTCTAATGGTGACCTGGGTATCTCCATCTACCAATGAAGGAGACAGCAGCACCCATCTCTAATATCACCATGAGGCTCTCCTATAGCAGATATGTCAATGGGGTTGGAGCAGCAAAGGGGCCACATGTAACCTGGAGAAAGAGTAATCCTCCATCTTTAAGTTACAGGTTGGAGGAGAGTCTTTTTGGATGAGCATTGACTTTTGCTATCTCGGGACATACACAAAATCTGAATTTTGCATATACGATCCCCCCAGTGCTGAGGGGAGAAAAGTCCTGGTGGAAAAGAGCACAGCAGCTTCTTGCATTGCAGCACAAGCATGTTAAAAAGAAGAAGATGACAAGAGACATGCTTCAAGGCAGGAATTTTCTTGGGATCCCCTGGCTTCCTGCTCAGATCCTCAAAACGAGCCCCAGGGAGGGTATGGGCTTTGTGTTGGCCCTCGTCCCCCCTGGGGAAGGGGACCTTGGCTGTTCCTTCAGTATCTCCCCATCAGATCCACAAATTGAACCTTTGGAGCAGTTTAGGTATTTTCTTTTTTAATGGGAGTGATGGATTGGCCTTCAGTGGCTGAATGACCTTTCTGTTCCAGTCTAGACAGCTGCAGAGGGTTTGAGAAGCATGACTGGATCAGGCCCTTAGGAAATGCTTTCACTAAAGCACTTTATGTACATTTGGAGAGCTCATGAATCACTGGGCTTTGCAGATAACTTTACTCTTAAAATATAGTAGATTATATTCATTTTAATATTTACCCAGGTAGGACGCAAAGCGTGTGGCCGTGAGGCGTAGCGCGGTGTTGAGCGATGACTTGTCCGCATTGTTTATAGATGAGTAATTAAAGTTGCTGTGCCGAGGCTGTGGGATGGGGACCAAACTGGCTGGATATTTATTTACATGACTCAGTGAATGAAATTGGGTTGGAAGCATAACTTATAGGTGTTATTCTTTCTCTCCCTGCTCCACCCCCTCCGTCCTAAAAATGCAATTTTGGAGTATCCATAAGCTTCTTTACACTCTGTCTTGACACTACTTATTTCAAACGCCATTTTCCTTTACTGAGGTGTAAGGAAAATGAATTAGTACAAGCCAGTGCAGGTAATTAATATTGTGTGGGCGAGAGAGGGAGAAGACTTTTAAAATGGTTTGCAGTACATTTATAAATCTGTCCTACGTTGTTCAGTGCTTGTAGTTAATGGCTAAGGATGCTCACCTGCCCCTCATCCTGCTGACTGCGTTCTCCCATTTGATGATACCATCACTAGTGTATTTTGCTTGTTTAAAATAATTTTAGAGCTTAAATTATATATTTATACTTGAATATTGCTGGCATGCAATTTATAATAAAAGAAAAAGTTGCAGTTGATTGATCAAATGTGTGAGCTTTCGTTGGGGAAACCTGAGCATTTGGATAGACTAAATTTTACAGTGGAGTCATTGGTTGAACCAATCTTATCAGTGCTTTCCCTGTGATATCTTCTCCTGCTTTAAAGTATACATTGATATGGAAATTATGATTAAAGCAGGACTGAAAGTAAGGCATTCTAAAAAAAGAAAAAAAAAGAACATTTTTTTCCATAGACCTTTAGATTTTAAACTGCTGAAAAATGTGTAAAGTGTATGAAAAAGTAGACCCTTTGCTCCAAAATGAAAGTGACATTTGTGTTCTCAAATTGATTACGAGTGTAGGTTTCCACTTTTCCACCTGCTTCAATTAAATTAATAGCCAGTCTGTACACAATCATTTTAGCTTACAAGGTGGAAAGCTTTTTAGGGGAAGTGTGGTATAGAAAGGTTAAGTCACTTACATGAGGTGGCACAAAAGGAAAAGGCTGAACTGGGACCAGAGTCTCACCAAGCATCTGTTGTATTTATGTTCTTCTGCATACCTAGCTCTTGTTTTGAAGAACTAAAATGCTGAACAGCAGGTTGCTATTTTCATATTCCTGTTCAAAACACATGGACTTCCATCTACAAGCTAATCACAAATATGGCTGTGCTATAAATCAGTGTTTATTTCCTTGCTTTCTGGGAATGTTGGTAGTTGTATAGGTAGCTTCCATTGCTATAAGCTATTAATATTCCTTTTATATCTTTATTTTTAAAAGCTATATTGGCTTTATTTTAAGGATCTTCACAAAACTGGATAACTGGGCAGGGAAAGCATGAGCTGGTCAGGTCTTTTCTGTGTGTCCCTTAGGCAGGTGCACTGTGGTAGGGTGACCAGGGGATGACTTAGCCAGGTCCCTTGCTCTCTACGTCCTACTGCTTTTTTCATTTAAGTGATTCTTCTGCCCTTTCCATTTTCCATGACATACTAGGGCTGACGTGGATAAATTTTGCCTGTCATGTACTTGTACACAGAAGCAATACTGGTCTTGATTCTCCAATCTACTCCTTTGTAAGTCTACCAAAACCCAAATCAAGACCACTTGTAGTGGCACGTAGGGGTCTACCTTTCCTTCTTTCTTTCCTGTGGTATCTGTCATTACTGAATGTGGCACTTTTGCTGTTGAAGGCAGCTTTGGGTTTTGGTTGTGTTTTTTTTTTTTATAAAACAGAGCAGTTATTTCCTTTCTGGAAGCAGTTATTTGCTCTTCTATAATAATTTGTATATTCCCTAAATGCCAAAGGGATATTCTTCTTGCTAACTCTGGCTAAAATAAAATATAATGGAGGAAACCACTGGCTGTATGTTTGGGCAGGTCAGGAAGGGAGCAAGTTGATTTATGCTTCCAAATGACCCAATGCCATGAAGCATTTAAAAGCATGCTCACTTACAAGCATGAGGGGAGTCCCTGGTTGCCACTGCCACACGCGGCAGAGCAGCAGCCCCCATGCCAGCCTCAGGAGGAGGGTACCAGCCACTGCCTGCATTGTGCAGTACAGAGGGATGCTGCTGGTCCCACCTCTGCCCCGTGCAAAAGCCAAGAGTCAGGGAAACTCATGCTCTCAAGTCATTTAGGTGCTTCCCAAAATCCTACATGATCTACCCAAGTGCCAAAGTAAATGAACAAATCTCATTTCTAATGTTTTGCTCATTTTGTTTGATAGATTGCCAAGTGAGAAATTTCAAGGGGTCTACAGGTCATTCAGGTGAAAGAATGACTTTCTGCTGTATTTTTCATGTGAGTAAAATGCTGATCTGTAAAGGATTTGGAGCCTTTATTCAGAGTTTGAACTTTTACATTCTCTAAAGCCTGGAATTTTTAATCTTCAAAAGAAACCAGTCATTTCATGGCGAGTTATGAAACGTGAATTATTTATTCCGTCAGTAAATATGTAATTAGGCATATTTTGAAAATCTGTAATTAATCCCTCACCCCTTAAACCCATAAGAAATGCTAATGTGCCTCTGAGGTAAGGTAGGTTTCTATAAAGGGCATTATGTAAGCTGTTCTGATCTGTTGTGTAATTATGTTTGCTGTCTGTAGTGGAGAAAAAAAATCCTAGTGAGAATTTGTTGTGGAGGAGAGGGAATAAAGGAAAGAAAAAGCCTTATCCTCACCGAACAGGAGGCAGTTATTAAATGGCAATATATCCAAGGCTTTTCATTTGTTTGGGTTGGGTTTCAAAGGGTGCGGTGCATGCATCAAGCAAGAAAATCATAGCTGGTTATTTTGTTTCTACTTGATGGAGTGAACTATCAGCCATGCCTCAATAAACCCACAGCCAAGAGGCTATTTTGGCCTGCCTCATAGGCCCACTGCTTAGCACAACTGTTGATTCCCCCTTGTCCTCTTTCTCCAGCAGCTCCCCCAGTGGACTTTTCCTGATAAAACAGGGAAATCTTGAATCCAAGCAGTACCTTTTGAACCAGTGCATGCTCACTTTTTCATACTGAATCCTGATAACACAGCATAAAGAAATATGACCAAAAGCCATATATATATTTATGTATATGTATATGTGTATTTTGTATATGTGTGTATATGTATATTTAATATAAACATATCGAATAATAGAATGGTTTGGGTTGCAGGGGACCTTAAAACTCATCCAGTTCCAACCCCCCTGCCACAGGCAGAGGCATCTTCTGCTAGACCAGGTTGCTCAAGGCCCTGTCCAGCCTGGCATTGAACACTGCTTGGGATGGGGCTTTCACAACTTCTTTGGGCAGCCTGTTCCAGTGCCTCCCCACCCTCATAGTAAAGAATTTTTTCCTAATATCTAACTTAAATTTTCCCTGTTTAATACATATATATGGCACAAGTTTATATAGGTTTTATATATATGAATACATGGCACAAGAACACTTTTCATCTTGGTTTTGGAGCAAAGAAATCTGTTGAGGAGAAAAATATAATTGATCTGACTAATTTTACCACTGTGGAAAGCGCAAGAGCAGATTGCTATGCTCAAACGTGGTTTTAGTTTGGAGCAACTTGACATATTTTAAGAGCCTTTCACTAACAGCAACTGCCAGAACTCTGTCACTTCACTGTAGGAGTCTCTTGTTGTCATTTTAACTTCATTAAGAGGACAAGTGCACCATACTACTTGAGCTGATGAAAGCAAGAGGAGATTTAAAGGTCATTGAGTGCCATTTTGGTCAAAACTGAGCACTTCGGCACTTAGGATGGGACGTAAGAGGCTCCATAAGGGGCCAGCAGTATTTGACACTTTAGAAAATATAATCTAAATTGGCTCAAAAAGAAAACAAGTTAATGCAGGTTAATGTTCACTGACGATTAGTAAATATGTCCACCTGCCTTATAACCTCAGAAGCAGTAGGTTGCCATTTTCCAAAAGAGAGTACTAGAGGAAGGATTTGTCTGTATGATGTGCCTAGTTTCCTAGACTCAAATGTCATGAAAATCATAATTTTTGAGCTTAGTTCATTATTTCCTCAGCTCCCATCAGTGGAGGTGGGTGGAAATCATCTCTCCCTTTTTCTCCTTGCAGATTTTCACTTATGTCCCAATGCAGGGACCTTGGCTTGAACCCTGTGGCTTCATGATTATCTGGCCTCAGAAGCCCTCTGAAAGAGAAGCATTTAAATGTATGCTGAGCTTGCCCACGCTTGGGAGCCAGTAGCATATGCTAACTCAGTAGTTCACAAAGAAAGGCTCTCTCCCAGAAGTCAACCAAAAGGTTGGGTATCAATCAAGCAGATCTACAGCCTGTTCGCTTCTGAAATGCAGGTTAGAAAAGTTGTAGCTCCTAAAAATGTGCAGTAAGAAGGTGCCTGCAAAAGCTAAAATACCCTGTCAGACTGCTTCTCAGCAGGAACATATCCCTGAGTCAGTGGCATCTGGAAAGCCGTTACAGTGCAATTTAAGTGAACATGGGGTTATTTTAGTCTGTATTACTCTAAAGCTTCCTGTAGAAGTTGTTAGCTTTTTGGTGAGTTTGTCATAGGTATTTGGTTGTTTGTTGTCCTTATTGAAGGCCTTGGAGATGTGAGTTGACATGATGATCTCAGTTTTTGTCCAAATCAAGCAAGAGTACTAACGGAGAGGATGCTGCTGTATTGGGGATAAATACAAAAATATAATCTACTCTGTTAAGGTTTATTGTTCAAAAAAACCTTTAATGCTTAGGCACCCTCTTAGGAGAAAGACAAACATTTCCAGGGAGTCATTTATACCACCTTAAATAGATGTGTTGGCTTTTTCATACCACTTAGCCCACAGCAGATGGAGAAGACGTATAATTTTCTGGTGCGTGAATAGTTGACTGAGGTGAGTAGAAGCCCAGCTCAGGCTCTCAGAGAACCTAGCCCAGATGGCAATTATGAAGAGCTTCATATGCATTGCTGAAATCTTATAGTTTTTAAGCTGAGATGATAATTTCTGAGGTCCTGAATGATGAGTGTTCAGCACTGGTGCTTGGCAAAGCTGCGTCTGCTCATTTTTATTTCAATTACACATAAGTCAAAAAATAGTCTTGTTTGTATTTTAAGGGACAGTAAAAAGGGAATATAAATTCCCATAATGTGAGCTTTTCAATGAGGTTTCATTTCAGTTTTCAGTTCATTTTGTAAAGTGAATTTACAATAGAAATGCCGCCAGCACACATTATAGCCAAAAGTATGCTGGTTTCAGCGATGGGGAGATAAACCTCTTCTCAGACTATGCTCTTGATGCAAAGAAGTGTCTGTGTCAACAAAACAGTCCTTAAAAATGTGAAGAACTGCTGCAGAGAGGAAAGGAATAATCAGTTCTCCTCGCCTCTTGCAGATAGGACAAGAAGTAATGGGCTTAAATTGCAGTAAGAAAGATTTGGGTTAAAACCTTGTGATAAGGACAGCGATGTACCACAAGACACTGCCTGGGAAGGTGGCAGCGTCTCCATCACTGAAGGCCTTAAAACCCCAAAGATAAGCATCTGTCAGGAATGACACAGATGTCATGGGCCAGGGAAGGGACTGGTGACCTCTGGAAAACCCCTCCCAGCTCTTTGAGGTGATGACTCTGGGGGGGATGCGCTTTGGGGAGGGCTGTGATGTGAAGCAACTGGAGAGTTATGCCTGTTGCTGGCTGTTGTCTGTGATGGGGGCTCCATGTTTTTAGGTCTGGGGAGCAACAACAGCAGGGCTGGAGCTCTGGAAATTGATAAATGAGTTTGGAGGAAATGGGAAATGAGAACTAGCATACCTCATTTCAGAAAAAAGTAATTTAGGCAAAGTGGGCAGAATGAAGTCCAAGTCTTTCAGTGGAGCCCTCCCTTGTTTTTCTGACAAACTCTCAGGGTGATCACTGCCCAACTTTCTGCTTAGCCACAAGTATCCCTGAGTGAGAAAGTGTTTGAGGTTGGAGGGTTCATTTTCACTGTTCAGCTGGAGATTGCCAGAACAAAAGAGGAGAGGTGAAAAAGGGGGAAATGCAAGAGGGAGATAGGACACTGAAGTATGAGGAGCCTTTAGAGGGCAGTAAGTATCCTTGGAGGGGAAAAAAAGAGAAAGAAAGGTGGCTGTGATGGGTGAAAGATGGGGCATGTTCAAGGGGGAGCTGGAAGGAAATGCTTTGAGATTTTGGTTGACTAACCTCCAGACCATGTCAAACTTTTCAGGCTTGTTTATACCTGACTGGCTTCTAATAATGGCCATATTATGGAGCTTTTTGCTAATAAGCGTAGGTGAATAGTAGGAGTATAATAAGTATATTTCTGCTTGACCCCTGTGCAGATGCTAGTGGAAATTTGGTGTTATGTCTTTTCAAGTCAGGACGGTGTGATCCAGTGTTTGATATAAAAGTAAGGAGTCAGTGAAACAAAGAAAACCTGAAAACCATGAAATGTTGCCATGTGCTTTCCTGCACCACTGAATGGCCCCTCTCATGGGAAACAAGCAGATTCTTGGTTCTGAGATATAAATATGTGTGTGTATCCACATTGTGCAAACACTGTGCCTTGAGCGCACCTAACCCAAAGGGAAAGGTGGAAGCGATGTGAAGCGCACGTTGTTGTGGCTGCAGTCACTGCAGCCCCATTCTCAGTGATAACCTTCTTCAGAAAACTTTGACTCCCAGGCAAGATGGGCATTTACTCCAGATGAGCAGATCATGTCTGAATTTTGTCTCTTAGTACCATGAGGAAAACTTCACATTCTTTCTGCTAGGTGTTTCTCAAGGGAATAGGTGTTTATGCATCATGTGTATTACCTGTAACACACAATAGGTCAGCGACCCTTACTGTCCTCTGCTTCATGCATACAGAGTTAGGATTTTATCAACGACATCAGGTATTTTCATAACCCTATCTATTTAATTAAAATATTCCCTACCTTATCGGAATATGCTTTTATACTGTCATTCATTAAACATTTGCTGTATGATAACTACAATATGCCATTGCATTCCAGGTTTCTGGTTTTAGTTGCTCAAAGTAAAATTGCTCTTACACTGTAATGTCTGCACAGGGCAGAGTAATGTGCTGCTTGCCTTGCCAACTGGTCCTTGTTGGTTGGTTTGAGTGAAAAACCATGGGAGAAATTTGAAGTGAGAAGGCACACAAATCTAAAACCAGGATCTAACGTGCTGTAGCTGCTTTGCAAGCTTATCCATGAGTCTCCATTTCCTGAGCATGTTTCATATAATTACTACATTACACTTTTAATTATGTTTGTTTTCCTCCTTGCAGTGCCCATTTCTTACATTTTTTCTTCAATGTATAGTACCCAACAACATCCACATTTATAATTAAAGAAGATAAAGTTATAGTATTCTGAGGCAAAACTGCATTTTAACAACTGTGCTAAAGTGGAAAACAACTTGTGCAGAATAAATATGCCCTACAATTAGTGGTACACCAACATTTTTCATGGTTACCTTACATATAAATAAACTCAAGCCACTGACATTTTTCCTGAGGACTTTTATCTGTGCAGCCCCAAAACTGCAGACAGATTTGTTGTAAGTAACACTGTCACCATAATAAGCTTGAAAACATATATTTTTTTTTTTTTCTAAATTCATCTGCTTTTGCATCTGCATAGCTTGGGGCTGGGCCCATAGATCTGATATTGTCTATCTGATGAATCGCCGCTGCGTCCTTGCCTCCCCGAAGCCTATCATTTGGCTGAGGCGAACAGGAGGTGACTGAGCAAAGCCGTTTCACCTGAGGGTGGGCCAGGTCACAGGTTACTTGTAATAGCTTCTCCATGCATCTCCAGACCTGTAAATGAGACCAGAGCCCGCCTCACTCCACTACACTTTCTTTGTCTTAGATGGATGCCCTAATCAAACAAATTACCTAACTCGTGATCACAGCCACTGAGCCAGAGATGGTTTTGCAGACGCTTGTCTGGAGCCCTCCAAGCCCCCTGGACCGTGCAGCGCTGCTTAAAAGGGCTAATGTTTTCCACCAAAGGTAATAAAAAGATGTCCGGTCACTTAGCTAAGCTGGCCTCAGAAAAAAAGAAATCCCCAAGGACACCGCAGGATGCATTTTGACATGCACAGCACAGCGTACTTCAGTGGAGGGCATGTATACATAACAAAGGGGCTGGCTCCATCAGTGCTGGTGTACGTGTGTTATGGTTCTACTGACACAGTGAGTCTTGGTAAAGCTCAAATGCCACATCAGTAAGAGAGAAGGTGTACATTACCTCTGGGCAGTGATATACTCTGCTTGGGGTTTGATTTATTTTTATCAAAAGGAGAGAAAGCTGAGATGGGCAAAAAGTTCATGTTTGGGGAAGAAGGTGAGCCCAACCATAAATAAAAGGGTTTACAAAGCACCGATAGAGGAAAACATACAGGTGTGGTTTGTTTATTGTAAAAGTCAGCCTTAGGCAGAGGATTTAAAACTGATCAGCCCACTACAAACATATTATATTAGTCTTGTATTTATTTATTGCACAGTCCTTTAGTTTTATTTATTGACTGTCATTCCCTTCTGTACTGCAGGCAATGCTGTCACTGTCTTTTCTTAAAACTTTCACAATAAATTTGTAAACATAAAAAAAGATTCCAGCCATTCCGTATTTTTCTTCTGTGTTTTCCAGACACTTTGGCTTTTGTAGAAGTAATGTTGATTGTTTGCTTGATTCTGACTCTGGAAAAAGAAACAAAGCAGCCTAGGTACTTTCTAGTTTCAGATGGTTTGTGTGATTGGAAAAGAAAAAGAAACCAGTTTTGACTCAGAGAATGAGCTACTGCAAACAATCTGTTGCTAATATAGTCTAATTGCTAGTGATATTTTGAGAAAACAATTAAATTGGAAGTGGGGTTACTTTGGTGTTTATTGTCTGTGACAGCTTCTTTTGGAAACAGGCTTGAAGAGCTGCCGAACTGAGGCTGTGATGATGTGCGAATAATACTTATCAATACAGAGCCAGCCAGCGAAGGGGGGCATTACAGAACTGGGGTGAACTCATCTGTTAGACATGTCAGGATGAGCAGTGAGATGTTACATGGTCAGAGGTGAGTCCTTCCACTTACCTGTATTTACACCCTGCAGCATCACTCTTTTTGCTGCACTAGGACTGCCAAGATGCTTAGGTGCCTGTTGGGTATAAGCTAAAAAAATCTTAATGAATTTTTTGGTTGGAGGGAAAGGTACCACACACTGGAAGAAATGCATTTGAATCACGAGTGTAACAGCTAGAGGGAAGAGCCTGGGCAAAATTCCCATGGATTTCTCCACGTCCAGGTTTTCACTGCTGGCTGTCACTGTGATTAGTTCAAGGTGTAAACAGACATGCCCTCTGCAAGCAGCTGCGCTGCAAGAGGAGGTTGCCACCTACCACCAAACCTCCTGCTTGTTCTTTAACACCCTCTGCTGGAAAATACCACTGCCTCCTACTCACCAGCAAAGCTGCTTACCTGGGGCCAGCCAGCCCCACTTCAAACACCTCCAGACCAGATGAGCCCATTCCTGTGCAGACCTCTGCCTGATGTGCTGCAGCTGTCAGAAGGTTGATCTGAGGCTACCAAAAATGCTGAGAATACTTTGTGTAAGCCAGTCGTATGGTTGGGCCAGGAGTATTTTGCTGAGTTCTGGTTGAGCTGTCAATTAGAAGCTACAGCTGAAATAGCATTAAAGGTAGAAGAGGCTGTAGTGGTTAGAGGCACAATGATTTTCAGCACAGAGGCCACATCTTTGGAAATACATAACGTGCCACACCTGAATTTGCCCTGGGAGCCACTGTAAGGGAGCAGATGCAGAGCTGATGCTGGTTACTGAACTTGGTACCACTGGGAGAGGTCAGGACTGTTCCACACCATCCTGGCCTTCATCAGATGTTGGGCATGTGTTGCTCCTCCTTAGTGTCAAGTCCTGTTTAGCCCCATTTGTATTTTGGTTGTGGAGTTGCAGAGTTTGCATTTGCAAGCTTTTCTGTTGTGGCAGAAAGTCTACAAATAGCCTTTATACCTCCTATGAGAACTTTGATGCTCACAATATCTTTGGGCTCCAGAAGCTAGAGATTTAGAAAAAGCATCAACTGTCATCTAAGTAGGAGCAAATTCAGGTGAAGAGTTTTGGCAGTGAGAGACAGTGTCTCAGGAGCTCTCTTGTTTTTGCCCTCTATGCAGAACTGCTTGCATCAAGACCTTAAACCTCTTCTGTAAAAGCTGTTTGTATGTGAGCAGATGGTATTTCATTGTCTTTTGCTACTGATCTTGAATTATCAGCCTTTATAATGAAAATGCCAATTCAGCCTTGACTGTTCTGCTATAACTCTACCAGGACCACTATAATGCACACACCATATATACTGAATATTTATTATGGTACTGTGCATATTATTTATTGTATATGCAACATATTTTGTAGGTGAAAAATGATACCTTATCTAAGTCAATGAGCATAACCAGGAAAAATATGGCAGAGTAATCATGTGATTCATAATTGACATCTGCTCTCCAAAGACTTGGACAGAATCTGAATTTTCAGCGTACGCTGAGAGCGCTCCTCTGTTTGCTGGCCTGGGTATAACTGTGCCACTGCTCTTCCTGGCAGCTCCATCAGTCTTCAGTGTTGCTGTAATTCCCCGGGTGCAAAGGGAAGCTAGGCAAGCACATGCTGAAGGTATTTCAAGAAGTTGCAAAATAAAGTGCTGATGTTTTTCAGTGTCCAGAAATAAGACGAGGTAGCAGGGCTTTTTTCTGTGCAAATGCGAATGAAGATTAATCCCTGTGCATCCTTAGGGGTTTTGTAGATTCACAATGAAGTTTTATACATGTGTGCTCACACATATATGGATATGTAAATGCCATTTTTTGGGAAGCGTCTTCTGCTCTGATTTCAGTACTCTGTTGATATCCACCATGCATCCTGGACATGGCCAGACCAGCAAGACCTCTGCAACCTCACCCCCTCCAATGCGCACAGCGTATAGGTTGCTTACACGAGTTTGGAACAATGTATGCTAAAATGGGTGAGAAAAGAGCATTTGGGGACTGGAGATCATTGGCTTTACATACCTTTGCTTCTCCTGGTCATGAAAAGTACATGGTGCAGTGGGTGACCTGGCTGCGCTCAGGCCTTTTTAATAGGTTGAACCCAGGACACTCTTCAGCCTAATTATTGACCAGATTCCCAGCATGTATTAATGGGATACACAGGCATTATCGAGCAACTCCCCAGGAGAGAGGGGGGCTGCAGAAAAATCCACAGAAACTACATAGTAGATAAAGTCATATCTGGTCTACAGAGACTTGTCTGAGTTTAAAGAGAAAGTGGAATTTGAAGAGTTGTTGAATGGAGCTGCTCAGTTCAACAAGCACAAAGGCTTGTGAAGTTTTCCTTTCTCAAACTTTATATTTCCTGCTTTTGTAGATTCTTTAGTGTCTGCTACTGTGACTGGGAGGAATACAGAGCCATCTCAGCCTGTCACACCCTGTCTGCAGTGTGACATCCGTGCACATGTGGGAGGGAGGGTAAGTGTGGAGAGAAGGGGATGACGAAGGGTTTATTGATGCAAACAACAGGGACCCAGTGAGAGTTTTTGAACAATCATCCAAATCATGTTATCGACAGCATCTAGAAATCAGCTCATATCTTTATTGGCTTTGCTCTTGCTTCAGGAACGTGGCCAAGTTTGTCTTGGCATCTGAGCTAGTCTTCCTTGTCAAAGCTTTTTTTTTTTGCTGGACAGATAAGGCTCCGTTTATGGCACACTTAAAAGCAACAGCTGAAGAGAACAGGGACTTCACCACTTTGATATGCAAAAGACAACAAATTTTATGTATATATGGGGGGAGCTAATCCTGCTCTCGCTGAAGCCTTCTGGAAGATTCTCAGTGACTTTGCAGAGACTTTGAATTACGGCCAGCTTTTGCTTTTTTGCCTTTTTTGTTTGTTTATTTCTTTTTGCCTTCCCCTCTCACAAAATGTCAGGAATAAATATTGTCGTTCAAAATGGCACTGTGGTGCCTTGCAGCGCTGTGGTCCAGGCCCCTTTCCCCAGCAGCCTCCGAGGCATGCCGGGGAGGTGCCAAAGCACTGTGAAGCAAGGCCACCATGAGCTATCAGACAAGCTGGTTTATACATTCGTAAGTCACAAAGAATACACAGATTAGTTGGCTCAGTGAACTGGGAAACCTGCATGCTCATTGCAATGTGTCTCCTAGAGAATAAGATGTAAAAAGTCATTTTAGAGATAATTGTAAATATTTCAGGTCTTCTGGGTATGCCAGCTCAATGGCAATAAAGCTAACCATCAGTGCTTTATACCAGCTAACCAGATCTGGTTTGGTTATGCTGCCCTTGCCTCGGGAGGAGCTGGTGGCTTTACTGAGAGCCAGAGAGAAACCAAGTTTGGGAGTAGTGGCTGCAAGAAAAACCTCTTAAAAGAAGTGTTGAATTTTAATGAAAGTGGCTTATAATGTGTAAGAGGGAGAATGCTGTTATGTCTAAGTGGACTTGCTTACATATCTAGCCTGGGAGCTGTTGTGAAGCCCCATAGGCTGTACCATGGGACTCAGCTTGCCTCAGAACAGTGTTCTAGTATGGTAGTCAGTCATCTTTATATACACAGCATGTGCCTGTGCATGTAGATAAATAGATATATGTATGTATACATGTACATCTATGTGTGTGTGTATAAATCGGTATGTACATATATATGCATACATATGCACATATATATATTTATAGGCAAATTGCTTATTATTGAATAAACATGCTATACCTATGTATGCAAGCATACATATGCATGTATGCCTAGGCTTCTATCCATTTTCATGAGATAAAGAAAAATCTGTGAAATGTAGATACGTAACAAAATACAATAACTATGCCTATTTAAGTACATCTTGAGGCTTTGCATATATACAGATGTTTATTTGGAACAGTTTTGTAGGTATTGTACCTTTTCAAATAATACTGTGTGAGCCAGATTATATAATGTAGTGGATAATTGCTGCAAGGTTATCCTTATACAGGGGTGAATAAAAAAGAGACTGCCTCAGTGGCATTGTGACTGGCTACGCCAAGAGGATTTCACAAGTAGTGCTTGGAAATGTCCTTGGAGTGACGGTCTTTGGCTTTAAAAAGTGGACAGGCTGCCTCAGTGGGGTGGAAGAGGTTGTCAGGAGCAGCCCTGGGGGTGCAACCAGCACCCGACACCCTCAGCATTTCTCACCCTCTGACAGCAAGTGGGGTTTCAACATGTGAATGTCAGCTTTAGGTAGGTTTGAAAGTTTACAAATGAAACATTTGCTAATAGTCCTATCTCCTAAATGCTTCTAACACATTTATTATCACATCATTTAAGCATCCAGAATGATACTAGGAAATATCAGTCTCCTGCCAAAAGATGCTGAAGTGCATTTTCTGGCTGCAGTGTTAAGTTGCTTCCTGGGGCTACTAAGCCCTGATGACTGTCTTCCAGGTAAAACAGAAAGAGATTGCCTTCTCCTGCCAAAAGGGGTAGAGCAGTATTTGTCCTGATTTCTGCTGGCAATTGCTTGCATGCTACTTGGAGCAGCTCATACCTTGCTCCTGTGAATTTCATTCAAGAAAAGAAAGATCATGATGAGAGCGGGGAGATATTATTAGAATAATTATTAAAAGATCAAGCAGGCATCTCTGCTGCATTACCTACCTCATGCTGAAAGCCGGTGCCGAGCCTGGTTTTCATAGGGGTGAGCCTAAACCACCAAACAAGGCTGATGCCAGCAAGTCACAGTGACAACCTGGGCAGAGCCCTCCAGGACACCAGGTTTTGCCCCAGCCCAGCTCAGGCAGATGCTGTATACTCTCCCTGCCCTGAAAACTGAAAAGCAGAGGTCACATAGTATCCTATGGGGTTAAAAAAATGGAGAGATGAAGCTTATTAACAGGGACCAAAATTTTGCTGAGCTTCTCAAGAAATAGCGTGGTGCTCCTTCCCCCTGTACTTGGTTCCTCTTGCACATGCCCACAGGTGCAGTGTGCTGTGGAGTCTCAGCTTCGATGCTTCCTTCACCAAAGGAGCACTCCTGAGCCCGTGTGGTGCATGGAACTTCCCTTTTCCAGTCAATTTGTGGAGTTTGAGGTCTTAATTTGTCAAGCCTTTCTTTGGGGCAGGAGGAGAGCACAGCCCTGTGAGAACAATATGGGATGCCCATCCCTGTGGATAGGATCAAGGAGGGAACAGTGGGCCATTTCCCAACACTTTAGATGCTCTCATTGAATGAGAGAGGGGAAAGAAAAATAGTGGAAATGTCAGAAATGCCAACACTGAAGGAAAGAACGAACGAAAGAAAAGGCACACACACATCTGCAGCTGATTTAACTGTATAAATAAACGGTAGGTTCCTTTGGCACTCCCAACACAAATAATTAAATGGTGCTTTTGGGTTCTAGGACACCATTGACCAAAAAAATGCATGTAGATATGAGAGTGTGTGTATATATGTGTATATATGACATGTATATATTTGTCCCAAATCATATGTTTACCTTTTCCTCCCCTATGCAATTACAAATTCATTAATAACCATGCCACTGAAATGCAAGCAGGGCAGGGAGGCTGGACAGGGCCATGCACACAGAGCTGGGGCTGGTTTTATTTAGGGCCACGCCTCGGCAGTTTTAAGGCAACAATGCAATTACTTCGGCCACAAAATGTTCTATGTGAGCCCAACAGTCTCTGATGCTGCCAGGAAGGGGGATGCTGGGAGTGGGCCAGTCCAGCCAAAACCTTCTTGCTGGGGCTGTCAGCATTTGTCACCCTTCCCACACAGCCCCTAGATGTTCACGTGAGCTTAACTCCATGTATATCTGCCAGACCAAGGGATTCATCTCCCATAATGACCTGTTTCCTTCTGCAGGAGGTGTAGAGCTGAGGATGGGAAAGATGGATACTGGCATCCAGAGCTTGAAAAATGCCTTTTCCTCCTTTTAAAAAATCCTTGCTGATGCTGGGAACCTGCTGCCTGTATTCAGGCAGAGCTCCCTTGGTGCTTTTTCTAAGGAGCAATGAAGACATCAAGCCTTATATGGATTCCATTATTATTTTGTTTTGCTGTGTTGTCATTTTATGAGGGAGTCAAGGCCCAGGGGGAGCAGGAAGGCACTACCATCTAAACCAGGGTGTGGAGCAGAGGAGGCACGTCGAGGCTGCTTGGTATCAGGGAGTGATTTCATCCCGACCCCTATTGTGGCAAGGAAACAATTCCTGTTTACCAACAGGCCTGCTATTGTGCTGCTGGTGCCAGAGGAAATCTGCAGCTGAGCAGGATTGCACAATTGCCGGTGTGGTCCCTGCCAGAGCGCTTGGCTCCGTGAAGCCAGTGCAGCAGGCAGGGCTCAGCACAGCACATGGGCACTGATATACCTCAGTGAGAGCCTGAACACAGCCACCCATCCCCAGGCTCACATTATTTTGCTGTAGTATTTCTGAACTGATCCATGCCGAAATACACCCTCCCTACTTGCTTCCCCACCCTGTTGCATCAATTCAAGGGTCTCTGGCCAGTGTGGTGTGTGGCCGTGCAACAGCAATAGAGGTACTGCATGGGGCACAAGCAAGAAGAGAGCAAGCTGGCTTACACCACCTTTTTATTATTTTTCAAGCTTGACTTCATGTAGGTAATGTTAATACCAAACGAGAGGGATTTGTGGGATAAGATGGTAACTGGTGTTTCAGTCTCCTTTCTTCTTTCCCAGACTTCTTCATTCAGACTTTAGATCATCTAAATGCAAACCCCGGTGCCTTGGGGTTCTTCCCTCTTCTCAATTCACACCATTCTCTTTTAAAATAGGCACTCATTTTTAACCTGTGGACTAGGGATGGAGCAGCTTTGCAGGGAATGTAAAATGAGACAATGCTAATCAGAGAACTAAACCCTCAAAACCTTCCAAGCCAGCTATGCTCTGTGTCCAGACAAGGAATCTGCAGCCAGTGCTCACCACAAATAGTCAAAGAAGGTTGGAGGGTCAGTAAACTCCTCAGTGACTTCATAGACCTCACACAGCCTCGCTACTCATTGTCTGTGGGGCTGTGGCAACTCCTGCACACTTTGGGCTGGGTTTCAAGAGGGACATAAACGTAACTCTGTGGCTGAAGTTTATGCAGCCACACATGAACCAACTGAAACTGAAGTGGCTTGGATGCTGCCAGCAGTGCAGATCCTGTCTAGAGCAAGCAATGGCAGTGATCTAGGGTTTGTTTGCATCTCAGGAGGGTTTCATTGCCAACCCTGAGCTCAATCTGTCCATGCTTGAAGCTAGTTCAGATACATCCCTGACTGTACAGCAGCAATCTCCTCCAGCTCCTTCAGCACTGGAAGGAGCTGTTTGTTTTCAATCCTCCACCTTTCTGAACCACTTTTTCTCCCTCCCACAGGGTGCAGCTCTTAGGGTTATCATCATGAATCCTGGCCCAATCATCATCATTGGAATATGACAAATTACCTGATTTTCCTTCCACCTCTCCTTTGAAAACTTGGGAACAGGGCTACATGTGAACTCATCTGGGCTGTGGCAACACCAACCAATACTTGTCTCTGCAACTACTTAGTATTTCCCTGCTTGCAAAGAGAATGGGAATACCCTGGAACAGCAAAACAGTGAAAAAAGCTTTTAATTTACTTCCCGATATGGTGTGTGGTCACCAAACAGGGACTGGGAGCAATCTCCAAGCCTTATTGTTGTCTCTCCATAAGGGCATTTCTTGCAGCACCCTGTATGAGAGGAGTGAAACACACTCCTGCAATGTCATGCCAGAATTTCTGCAAGTGCCATGCAATTTATGCACGTGCAATCTTGTATTTTGTTTCGGGGCTGTTGGTTTTTTTTGTCATAGGCTGATGGCATATCTGATACTATTCCCTCAGCCTGCAATGAGTGTATACCGAACCATTCCCAGCCAGTTGGAGCTTTTCCACAAGATGGTACTCAGCCCAGTCTGTAATTGAAACAGGGCACAGATGCACCTGGCGAAGACAGACATCAGCCAACGAAACAGGCCGAGATAGGCAGAGAAATTTAATACACAAATAAGAAGTTGTTTCATAAATATCTTATAAAACTGTAATTTACTTCCCAAAAATTTAGCAGATTATCTTAATGCAAACAGCAGATGTATTTCAGAACGATGGGACAAATGTTTAGTGAAATTAAAGTTATTCATGTGCAGTCACAGAGGGAATATTTGCATGATATTTTACTAATTGCTCTAAAATCTGACTTGTAGCAAATAAACAAATGGGGAAAAAAATAAACTAGCAGAAAGATTAGCCCCAGGCCTCGCTTTGTAAGTTCTCTGAGTCTTTCTTCAATTGCTCATTTTTTCTCTCTGGCAGCCTGGGATTCTTCCCCAGTCTTCTCATCACTCTTCTCAGGCCCATTATCCTTTTGTAGACTCCTAGTTTTCTCCTGGTAACCAGACTTCTTCTGAAAGTAGCTTGATTTTCTTTCTCCCTCAGAGTCCAAGCAGCTTCCCCAGTCTGCAGTGTGACCTGTTCCAGTTTCTTATTGCTTAAATGCAGTCAACGAGGCCCATTTCCAATCATCAAATTTCCTTAAGCATTTTGGGAAAACACTTTGCTATTTTACCTAGCTCAAAGGTTGTTCCAAATAGGATTAGCCTTACAGAAAAACCCAACGCAAAAGGAATTGATGCTTTTTTAGTGGCCAGGAATTGAGACTTGGGTTACTTTAACTTTCTCTTACAAGTTTCAAGTTACAGCAGAAAGAATAGAGTTGTAGTTGCTGATTGTTATGACATTATTTTATGTCAGGTCTATTTATTTGCCCTCCTGGAAAAGAGAATGTATTTCAAGATGTCAAAATATTTTGTTCTCTTTCATTCGATTGCAAGAGGAGCCTTAGGTGAGGTAAGAAAAATGTATGTTAATCAAAATTTTGGTGCACAGTAGATGGTTACATGTTTGTATATGTTTCATACTCCCAAATTGAAGGAATGCTGAGGGTGCAAAAAAGCAAGCTGTGGGCAGTTAGCAAAGGTCAGAATTAAAATTGAGGCGTCTGACATAGAAATTCCATCAATTTCAGAAGCAAGTGAGCTGCTGCACTGGAAAGAGAAGTCCTTGGGTTCACACTAGTTTTTGCCCAAGGTATTGGAGTATCTAGCAACAGTGAGCATTGTACTGCTGTAAGTGGATAGCAAATGGGCATTTCTTATATGACTTCTACAGGCAAAGGGGAAATTTTTTTAAGCATCTTAGCCTTTAAGATCCCAAGTCAATGTCTCTAACATTGAAAATATACCTGGTAGCATGTTGGATTTTGAAGGAGGTTCTGGGATGCTTGGAGGGAGTGTGTGCAGCCACTGTTTGGGCTCTTCATTGCCTAGGCAGGTGAGTGAGGGCCATCAAAGCTCAAGTGCTTCTTCCTTGGCAATGCAAATGATGCTTTGTTCCAGTGCAAAGCCAGGGCAGAAGGTTGTAAATTAAGTTGTTAGGCTTTGCTCAAGAATTGCTGTCCATATCGGAACAGTCATTCTGCAGCCTGTCATTTACCACAGTTTGCACTTGGGCCCCATTCTGGTGTGACTGGGGCATTCACTGAGTCCCAGGGTTCAGCCTGACGTGGGGTGCACACCTCCTTTAGTTCATATAATTTAAATTTGCAAGATCCTGCTTTTCGTGCTGGCCAGTATTTGCACTTTGACCAGCATTTTCCTGGTGGTTGTGGGGTACAGGTGGACGGAATGCTGAGCTAAAGACACAGGTAGGTGCTGAGGGGTCCATGGATAGTAAGGTCAGCTGTACATCCCAAATTGTCCTCTGAGTTTTCGCTAAAGTACCTCAAGAAGGTCAGTTCTCCTCTAACCTGATTTGGTTTGGGTTTTTTTTTCCTACTTGGAACAACCAAAGTAACACTAAAGGTGATAGGTACTTTATCTAACAAAAAAAGGAAAAGCGAAAGAGAGAAACAGGCATTCATGAATTTGTTTGGTTTTTTTTTTTAAGAGGCGTCCATTCCTGAAGTTTACATTTTGAACTCACTAAAGTCATTCTTTTGCCCCCCCATCCTCAGGTCACCGCAGGAATATGTAAGAAGGAAATGTTTTATTTTAACAGAGTTGAACTAAGTACCTGAAACATGCCCTTGCCACTGTATAACATTCCTTAAGTCACAAAACACAGCATAACCTTCCTCTCCTCACTCCGTCTTTTATTTCACTAAATAATAGTATAATATTCTTTTATATAAAAATATTATATTATTAATTATTATATAAGTACAATATTCTTTTAGGAAGCATAAATTATATTGCTGAAAGCAATACTGATCTTTTACTCAAAATCCTGCGGGATTTTGCCACCACTCTACTTTCTGAAAAACTGCATTTAAGTGCATCCAGTGTTGCCTGTTTCCCAGTGGGTGTCCAAAGCACTGCACTCATGGTTGTTCACAAGGAGCTGTGGATTGATGCCAAAGCAACTGGATATTTTTGTGTTAAGGTTTTCCTGGTGTTTTGGCCTTTACAGGTAGTTCTGGATCCTGGGAGAATCTGTCAGACTCCTGTCCAACCATCCTAAACTTGGTACCTCTTCTTGCCTTTCAGTATGCATTTGTAACTCCCGTGAATGTAAGTGAAAGTTATGTACATGCATGGGGAGGGAAATAGATGCATTTATCTTGGCTCAAGACAAGCAGCATCTCCCCAAGGAGCTACTTAGGAGGTTATTGAGAAGCCAACAGCAAAGTGCGGTGGGCTGTACCTTCCTGCTTGTATGTTACAGAAATTATTGGCATGTTGCTGATGTTTATGATGAACAAATAGTTTATTTCTGGACTAAGAAAGATTCCAGCGTAAATACTCAACTGGCAGCTAGCTGGAAGTTTGCCACTTGAAGTTAAAAAGCCCATGACCAATGGTGTCAGATTAACATTTCCAAGTTGGACAATGCACAAATGGTGTTCTTGGACTGGAATAGACATAGATGAAAGTGGTCTACTGCAGTGCAAATAACAAACTGGCAACCAGCTGGTCATTGGAAAGAGAACATGCTATGGGAATATGCTTTCTGCAGAAATACTTTATTTTGGAGATAAGCATTAACAATAGGAAGATGAGGCTCGTTTAACAAGAACCATATGGTCTCATCCTGCTTTTATTTCACTCAATGGCAAAGCCCCGATTGTCCTTTGTGGTTGCAGGATGGGGATTGCTGATAATAGACAAGAAGTACAATTAGTTGCCTGATCACTGTTGCCCTTCAGAATGTGTAAGCAGTTTATTTTTAACATGTTGATATTTCAGGAGATGATAACTGAAAGGAAACAGAATTAAAGGTGCTTGTTGAAAAACAGCCACTTCTGACAAAACAAACCAAGACAAAGATCCATTCAAAATGAAGTTATCAAACTGTGTGAAACCAATACAGCAACATTTCCAAGCTGATAAGTGGAGGAGTAGTGGATGGGTTCATTCAAAAAAACAAAAAGTAGTTTGGATATTTGTGGGGAGAAAACAATAGCCTGTAAAAAGTAGCTTACATGCAGATAGGGGAATAAGGCAGAGGCTCTGCTGAGGTTTTAGTAACTACACAGTTCTGTTGAAGTGTCCTAGCAGTATAAAGATAACAGAATTTAGCATTGCAGTTTTGGTATAGTTGTAAAATTGATTTGTGCAACAGAAAAAAAAAGTAAAGGAAAGAAAATATAAGCCAAGGGAGTTGCAGCCTCAGTGGAAAATCCTGTCTTGGGAACTTTTCAAGGATGTAAAACATTGTCTTGAATTGTTTACTCTTCTGGGTAGGAAGTGAAAAAGAAGTGAAGGAAGAGTGGAAATGGAATTCTTACCACAGTTGGAAGGTTGCAGTATAACCAATAAAACCAGCATCACAGACTCATTTTTAAAGCTGATTTTGTTTGTGTTTGTTGTTTTTTGTTTGTTTGTTGGCTTTGTGGGGTTTCTTGTTTGTTTGTTTTTTTACAGGGCTAAGGTTTACAGAATCATAGTATCATAGAATCATAGAATAGTTAGGCTTGGAAAGGAACTTAAGATCATCTACTTCAAACCTCCCTGCCATGGGCAGGGACACCACCCACTAAACCATGTCACCCAAGGCTCTGTCCAACCTGGCCTGAAATACCATCAGTGATGGAGCATTCACAACTTCCCTGGGCAACCCATTCCAGTGCCTCACCACCCTTACAGTAAAGAATTTCTTCCATATATCCTAAATTTCCCCTGTTTAAGTTTGAACCCGTTCTCCTTGTCCAGTCACTACAGTCCCTAATGAATAGTCTGTCCCCAGCCCCTCTTCAGATACTGGAAGGCTGCTGTGAGGTCTCCACGCAGCCTTCTCTTCTCCAGGCTGAACAGCCCCAACTTTCTCAACCTTTGTTGTTTTGGTCACAAAAAGACAGCAAGATGGAAACTATTCATTATCAAGATTTGAACATCAAAATATATAGATCCTCTGTGCAGAGGCTCGCATCTGCCTTTAGCCATAAATTCTCAATTCCAGTGATTTTCACATGTCTGAAGACAGCTTATAAACAGGGATATCAAAATTACATATATAGATACATCATATTATTTGACTCTGCTGTTTTTTCTATCAAAGTTTCTTTTTCTCTTTTTGCTTTAAAATATACTGAATTATGGAAGTAGAGGGAAATGATACAGAATTTGGAGCATGAATTGAACATTCAGATGTTCAATTTGACTGCCTTAGGTTATCTCCTCTTTCACCTTTGAACACTTTCCCTGGCACTTGTTTCTCCCTTGTCTTTTACACTGATGGCAAAGCATCCTTAAACCCTTTCTGTTTGCTTTGGGCTCCTTGTGACCACCTCAGCCCCTTCATCTGAAAAATGCGGAGTCTCTAGCCCAAATTTCTGTAATTTGGAAGTTGTTTTAAGGCAGCTCCAGGCTGAAGGCAATCCCACAGTAGCTGGTTGTGCTTGATGGAAGTACATGCCAAGTGCAGTCCTGATCCAGAGCTCCTGGAAATGCTGGGAGGTTTCTCCTGCATGACTCAAGGAAGGATTTACACAGGTGAGCCCTGAGGGAAAAGGACTTTGAATGACCACACTTTCAAGATTCAGTTTTTCCAGGTTTCCAGTGATAAGAAAGAATGAGAGGGGACTTACATTCAGTGTCCTTTTAAAGGAGAAGTATCAGTTTGGCAATATTGCTGATAAATAAACAGTCAAGCTCCCTTAAAGAGTGGGACTGCACTGTCCCACCCTCCAGCTCCTCCAAATCTGGGTAGAACCCTCTGGTTTCATCCTACTTATTCCCTTGCTTTTCTTTTCCCCAAGCAGAGGGGATAGCTGAAGAAGCCTGTCATCATTTTATTGCTGTTTCTAATAAACACATATGGTGATGCATATAACAAGAACAACAGCAAGTCGCTATTGTTCAGTGCACGGCCATATGTGGGCTGTCCAGCGGTTCGGCAGCTGCATCGTGAGCACTCAGGAATGTCGATAGCCCAGAGAGAAAGGAATGATTTTTAAGGGCTCCGAGCCTCACAAATAATGTGTCTGCTTTACATACCGCTGTTGCTAAAACAACTTCTGATCGTATTGTGCCAAAAGCATAGATGTGGCGTTAGTCACTGCAGAAGTTTATAAGGTGATTAAATTGTTAGCAATTGCAATGCAGAGGCTGAGAAATTAGCTGTGACCATGTTGAAGGGAGCTCTGCAAAACAAAACAAAACAAATTAAAATATATATATAAATATTTTATATTATATAGACATATATGCACCTGTATATGTGCATTTATAGAGTTAGTACGTTTTTTTCACATGAGAAACTCTGGTACTTGCACATCTTGTACTTCACATAATAAAAACTTCGACTTCAGCATTAATCCATATTTATTTTATCCCGTTGTGCAAGGTTGAAAGGCATGCGATTTACCAATAGTTTGTTCTCCATTAGCTACATTTCCCTCTGGCCTCATACGGCTCTGCTTGGGCTAGATGATGCATACTTGAGTGATGCAGAGGCAGCCCAAATGTGATGGTTGGGATGCCTTGCGTACATCTGCGTTTCCAACACTCTTCTTCTCCTGATGCCATATTTACACAGCAACCTGACTGAAAATGAACAGCCCATCTGTACATCGTCATTTTTCCATCAGTGTGTTTGGGGGAGAAAGACTGTGATTGAGGGAAAAGAAATAAAACCTAAAAGCAGGCAACAGTTTCTCAAATTGGGACAAACAGGCAGGAAACCATATCTTTATTTAAGCACTTGAATAATTTAACTGGTTTTTTTTTTCGTGTGTGAGATGCTGAGTACCTACTGTAAATAAGAGGAGAAAGAAAAATTGTAAGGGATCCAAAAATCAACTACTTGCATATGTCTCTGAGCATGGATTTCAGAAGTCTCATTTAAATATCAAAGTGCAAATGGTTTTGGTCAGTGCTTGTAACGCATGGTGTGACGTCTTCCGTCCTGTCCTCCTTTTGCATGTGTACCCTCCTCACACACCATCTTCACAGCACACAGATTGCTTGTATAATGGGACATGACTTAAGTAACACATAAAGCCCTGGGAAGAACCGCATCCAGGTGTTCACAGAAACCATAGACTAGCTCAGACTGCCAAAAATCTACAACTGTTTTTGCCCGGTAGACAAAACCACAAATGTTTGCACACTCAGATATCCACAGAAAGTAAATATTTTGCATGACAGACTTTTCAGTATCATACACAGTAGTGAATGAAAAAAAAAGACAAAAAAATAACTTCTGTTTTACTCTGTCGTAGGCTGTTCTTTCCAATGGGTGAAGCAAAAATGCCTGCTTTTCCTTGAAATAATGAAGGGCCCTGTTTTGCCCCTTGACAGACATACGTGGCTCTCAGTTCCTCCCGGGAGCAGTGGAAGGACATCAAAAAAGCCCCATGCCAAGGCCTGATTTTCAGAGTTCCCCAGCATCCACCGATTCCTGTTGACTTGTAAGCAACATGCAGCTTGAGGTTTTGCTCGTTCCTCAGATGAATCTTTCAAAACTCGTGATTTCTCAGCATGAGTCAGTGTTTTATGTAACCCCAGCCTGCATTCCTCCAAACCCCTCCTGAGTTCGAAGTGCTCCGACAGCCAACCTCAAATTCTTCATCCTTACAGCTGACAACTTCGGTCCTTTGGCGGCAGCACGACAGGCTTCTCACACTGCTCCTGAGGACTCACGGGCCCTGGAATGGCTCTTCTGGGCACTGTGGGGACTGAGGCTGGAAGAAAGATGGGGTGAAGAAGAGAGCTCCACTCCTAATGGGCAAGTTGTTGGGCTTTCCTGCAACAGAAACACCCACTGCTGGTTTTGTTCAGCTGGGCTTTTTTCTCTTCCCTGCAGCAGCACCAGTTTTATCCATCATCCTGTCAAGAAAAAATAAGCCCACAACCATTTTACCTGTAAAAGCATTAAGAAGGGAAGACACTAATTTGGTGGATCCCATTTGCTGTTGGTCCTCTCAGACTGTAGCCTTAGCTCACACCTCGGTACTCTGCTCCACCCTGTAGGCATTCTGAAGTTGAGCACCTGAACAAGTTTGAGAGGTGGATTTTTACGCAATAATTATTTTTCACCAATATCTGTAAAGATACTGAAATAAACACTGAAAGCACATAAAAGCAGTGGGAGAAGGTGAGAAGCTAAACTCCATTTTTTGTTCCATTTCGGCTAGTTTTCCCTTGAGATGTGGAAAATCTCCACCTGTGATGCTTCCTGTGGAAGCTTCCTGTGTACATTTTTGGGGGGAAATCCTTGCTGGTGGGGTAAACCCTTCCCAAGCTCCTGGCATCAGCACAGCTCTTCCATTCCCCTAGGGCTGCCGGGAACCCTCCTGGAGGGGAAAAATGCCCTTTTACATTTAGCTGGTGCCTACCTTCTCTCTCCCTACAGGTGGTAGAAATTACAGCATGATAGAGCCTAAAATGGCTATTTTTCCCCCCAAAATAAAGCCTTAGTTTACTGAAAGCGGGGGCTAGTGGACATTGAGTTGGAGAAACTGCTTTATTGGAAGTGTTTGATGATGTAAGAGAGTGAAGTGTGAGGGAACATTGAGGCACTCAGTGCAGTACAGTGGAAAGTGGGTGGGAAGGATGGATAAGCTTGTGAGAGGGCTGAGGCACCCCTGATATTTTATGTGAAGCCATACCCCACTTTGACGCTGCTTGCTGGTTGAAACAGAATTTCAAGTCAATGGTCAATGAAGCAAGTAGTTGAGAAGCACATTTTGGGTCATTTTTCACCTATTGATGGCCTTTTCTAGTACAAATTGTCATTTTTGTACAAGCTGATAGTTTGTCATGTGAGCTCAGACCTCAAATTTATGCTCTAGAAAGAAAGAATAAAGAGTTAAAAATTTAACATTTTTCTAAACCAAATATTATTCTTTTGTCTTAGCATCTTTAACCCCATGTATGTAAATATGTACAAATGTATATACTCATGGGCAGAAATACCTCCTGATCATAAAATAGTCCCACACAAACCAGGGAGGAATGTGAAGATCAAGTAAGTAGGAACATGTGCCAGTCTGCTCCACTAACCTACTTAGATGCAGTTTGGTAACAGCAAAATAATCTGCCATCTGATGCTCTTGGATGCTGTGCCTCTGTCCTGGCACTGTGTATACCTCAGGTAGGGAAATATTTTGTCTCTCCTGGCAAAATCATAGAACCATAGGATGGTTTGGGTTGGAAGAAACCTTGAGATCATCTAGTTTCAACTCCCTGCCATGGGCAGTGACCATGATGGGATATTTCTTCTCCTTGTCAATGCATAAATTTTAAATTTACTCTTTTTAGGGTCATGACCAAGTTCAGTAACTGTAGCGATTATAGAACACGAGGAACATGTACCACAACATTGGGATTCATCTCTTCCTCTTTGGCCACCCAACTAACCAGCACCTTTCCCAAGCTGAGGGTGCTTACACCTTCATTCCTTCAGGAAAGCACTGTATTGAAATAATTTTTCCCCTAGCTGTATCAGTTGGCCTTATAAAAGATGTAACCTCACCATAGAGGTGTGCTTGGTCTGAACCAGTATGTAATGTGTCAGCAGAAGCAGCCTATGTCGTGCCTGGGCAGTAGGTAATGGGTTGGCCATGTTTTTTCCTGAGTAATTAGGTAAAATCCTCTTGCAGCTTGCTTTGCCTATGGCCTTTTGCTTTTTTTTCACTACAGACCTCAGAAGCATTTCCCGTGGACGTGGTTATATATATTTCAGAACACAGCAAATAAAAACACAAGGAGGCACTTTCTTCATGTTGGTGCTTTCTTCAACCTTTCTACTGAGGATTTCCAACTGCGTTTGTCATTGTATGGTAAGGGCTGTGAATGAATTTATTGATAGGAGCTGGAAAAAAAAAGGGAAAAAATAAATGAAATCCCTCAAGATAGAAGGTATGTCATGAACTTCCCCAGGTTATTTGCAAATGCTTGTGCCAGTATCAATAAATCCCTCAAATTTCAGGATAGGCTACATTAATTACAGGATGGCATTATATATTTAAAGGTTGCTGAAAGTTATATCTGCGATCAGTCATGTTCAAACTGCATGGTCACATGAAATATTTGTTATTTTAATACATAGGCGTGCATGCGAGCAGCAATAGCGTCCATGATGTTTTAATAGGCTTTTATTAGTTCATACTCTCCTTGTAATCGTGTTTTACAGTATGTCCGCTCAATGTGTTTGTGTCTATGCTCTTCATACACACATTGCAGGATGCCAAAACATCCTTCTGCTTCCTTGTTTCAAACCACTTAGTCAGGCACTTGAATGCTTTCCAAATCTTGTTAAAAAACAGAAATAGCACTGTCACTTCTTGTCAGAGTACACAGAAAGCAATGGATGGAGAGGGCAGTGGAAAGGTAGAGCCAAACAACTGGGATATAGGGGGATCTTCATGGGTGAGCTCACGACAGCCCCAGTGCCATGATGTCCATATCTGATCTGGGGCTTCCCACTGCCTCACTGTGACAAGTTGGGGGTTGAGTTCACTTACTGCATGGAAAAGAGCTGCAAAGATACTCCTTGTATGTTAACTCCAGTTTAGAGAGTTTACGAAGCGAGAATTCCCTCCCCTAAAATCACAGAATATTTGTTAGAGCTCACATCTGTATATTTTAAACTATCCTACCTTTTTTTGGATTGGTTTGGTTTGGTTTGGTTTGGTTTGGTTTGGTTTTGCCAAGAAAATTTAAATTAACATTCAAGTAGCTGGGATTTCTGCTGAATCAAATAGATAAAAAATCGACTTTGCTTTATTCATTACTTTTTGTGAAACTAAACCAACTAGACAGCCTCAACCTAGATTCATAAATACTTTGATTGTGCATTTTTGATGAATTAAAAATTGCTCCTGAGACTGTTCAGTGTTTCAGTCAGGTGCAGTGTTGCTGGGTAACACTGGGATCATGAAAGGCTGGTGGTCCTTGTACCTCCAGAGAGCATGCTCACTGCTTTTACGTGGTTTTCTGATTAGCCTAATGTTTTCTAGTGTGTATCTCACAGCTGGGATGTAATTAAAAAAAAAAAAAGAGCAGTATTAATGACAATTAATTGGACACTCACAACCAGAGGGAGCAGGGGAGGATATTTTCCCTTGGATTACTCTTGCAGAATTGGATTTTCTGATGTCTACAGATTATTGGGTTCACAGAATCATAAAATCAGAGATTCCCAGGTTGGAAGGGACCTCAAAGATCATCTGGTCCAGCCTTTCTTGGCAAAACATGATGCAGACTAGTTGTCCCAGGACCCTGTCATCCCATTGTCATCAACAGGAGACAGCTATGTTGCCTTGGCTTCCTGTCTTCATGAGGTGGGAGTACCTGTCCAGTTTGTCTGCCGTCACCCCTTGGGTTAAAAGCATGCATTGATGCAGGCATGTCCTCACACACCCATCCATCCACACAGAGTGTGATAAGCCAGGCCCTATAGTCTCAAGAAACCAAGATAAAACAAATGTTGTCTTAGGAGGCTCGTATGCGCATGACTAACAGTACTACTTTGCTCCTACTGCCTTCTGAGAGGGGTTGGGATTTCAGTTTCAGTTAAGGAACTTGCGAAGGAGTCGTTAGCCATTGATGGCTGTCTACACTACAGCCCACATTTGTTCATGATCAGCAAAAAAGCTTCTCTAATAACATTAATCACACTTTACGTGGTATACACCCCACAATCTGAACAGCTTATTTTATGGAACATTTTTTTGACAGGCCAGGCATAAGGTTTATTAACATCCTTGTCAAAAGCAGTCCTTTGATGGGTTTGGGTAGGAAGTTTGAAGGAGCAGTGTCTGTGGCCTCAAGTAGCAGTGGGCTGGGGAGCACAGGGTCACATGTCAAGACTTCTGGAAATAGCATCTCCTTGCAAACATGGCCTCCATGAAACATCATGGCAAGTAAGAGCTATTCAAACCAAGCTGAGTGACAGTAATGTGTCTCCTGGAAAGATCTGATGGTCTGTCAAACCACACCTCATTACCAAACCAGGGTAAAAGAGCAACTTCATAGGGAGAAAGAAGCAAGTGAGGAACTCTTTTGTATGGCCTGCCCTCCCAGAAATAGCAAGCTTCAGGTTCTCCTAGGGATAGCAAACATCAGCTCTAGCCCTCATGATGCAGAGGTGGTGGGAAATAGTGGTATATTTTTCACTTTATAGAGGGTATAGCTGGATTGAGGTCATGGGTTGGGTCTCCTTGCTCCTACAGAAGCAAAGGACACCTATGAGACACTCCCGTTATCAGCCTATGCTCAGTGCAGTAAGGATAGAGGACAGGTCATGCAGGCTCCTGTTAAATAGCATTTTTCAAGTGAGTGGTGTCTTTTTTTTTTGTTCAGGAAAGCAATGACCTCATTTATCTCAAGGCCAATGCACTCTTGGAAGATGAAATATATGATAATGATGATGGCAGGGGTGGCAAACCTCTTGCATAAGAAAATGCAACACAGCTCAGGGCGCATATTCATGTGCAAAAAAGTCCAGGTTTTTCTTCTGCCCCTCAAGGAAACATAATCCACAGTTTATATCGGATGGTTTATGGGAGTTTATTGGAATATCCAACAGGGTTCATGCAGTGTGTCATAAGGTAAAGCCTGTTCATTGGTGATTTACAAGCAGTGTGTGCCGGTGTTACTGTAATTTATAGACCACAGATGGTCAGGGGGTGCCCCTGCTGACTTGTAGCTGTATAAGAAGCTGAGCCCTGCGTGTCATCTGCTGTGGGTACCTTCAGCTCACATACCCAAATTAGTGCTGATCAAGATCTGCCTTCAAACCCAAAGGGTCCCGAGACCTCTGCCTTGCAAGCTGAGGCAAGGTGGGGAAAAAAAAACCCAAGCCTATCAGAATGACAGCAAAGGAAAATTGCTTTGTGCAATAATAACTTCCGTTCTCAAGGCTGGTACTTCACTTGATGGGCTTTTGTCACCTGTTAAATGGAGAGGGAAGAATGTCAATCTCCCTTTCATATACTAGCCTAAGACAAACATTTCCCCTACAAAAAGTTATATATATTTATAAATCTCCCTTGTAATGACTTTTAAGACAGATCCTGTCTTTGTTCTTATCATTTACCCTTTTAGGTGATTGTCTTTAACTATATATTACTATGACTTTCTTCCTCAGTCAAGTTTGCCTATGTCTTTGCTTTAGATCTCATGAAATAACTGTCTCTTTATTCTGCACCACTTTCTGATCCCCAGGGAACTTTTTCCTGGTGGATACACTAAGTGGAGAGAGGACAGGGCTGGCAGCATGTCCCACCCAAATCCACAGGAGATTTATTCCTTTGGCCAGGGGATTGGACCCCTTTCGGCTTTTCATTCCTCTGGTTGACAAGGTTCCTCACGTCACCCCATATTTCTCCCAGGCGTGTTTTTGTCTTGCTACATGTGGCCTTGTCCTGCCTGCAGTAATACCACGGTGGTCTCTGGCAGCATCCATCAGCCTTTGGAGGGACGTGCCGGATCCAGGGACGCCTGGCGCTTGGCTCGCCCGCTGCAGCAAGGTCATGCATTTTAACAAGGCACTGCCGATCCCCTTTTTAAAGGGCATTGATTTTGTTTTGTTAAAATGGGCTTTGAACTCATCTGACCCTCCACTGGTAGGACATTTCAGGGCTTTTTCCTGCCTGGACCACACTTGACACCTGTTGGCAAACACAGCTGCAAATGCCGCTGTGAGAAACCTGCATCTGAGCTCAAAACTGAGTGGTTTGATTTTTTTCCCAAGAGTAATAACATAAGAGAATTTGGTGCTTCTTTAGTTAGTAAAAAGATTTTTAAAAACCAACTTTGTTTATTCTTATCAAGATGAGGTGAAAAAAACTCACTCTATAGACAAAAGAAGCAGAAGGAGAGCTGTAATGGAAATAAAATTGACAGCCTCTCAAAACTCAGGTGGCACTTTCCTTTTCCAGTTAATTACAGTTTTAATTACATGGCTTCTTGTGACTCCTTGATACCTAATAAACTAGACTCTGTGGGGCGGCAAAGTTGAGTTTTGCTTGAACTGCAGGTGTAAGGCTCAGCATGAAACATAAATCAACTTCTTAAACATGTTCCCAGGGTGTGTTCAGGCTTTTTCTTCCTATTCGCTTGTAAAAATCACATCTTTTCACCATTGTTGGGAGACAATAAAGAAAAAAGATTGAAGCTACAATGCAGGGAGTATTACCTTTGTGTCTTTGGATGTAAAAATCCCTTTTAGTAGGGATAAAAAGGCGCTTTTTTTAACCTCAGAGCTGATAGATTTTAAAGGAGTGATGCATTACCCATATAGACCCTCTCTCATTATCATTTTTTAGTGGGAATGTATAAGATAGAAGAAGAAAGTATACTGGCAGCATGAAAAAGAGGGTAAATTGGTACATGGAAAATAAAGAGACATTCATCCCATAGGAGCTGCCTCTTCTGAAGGTTTTGAAAACAGGGAGTGCCTGTTTATTCTTTGTGTGTTACGCCATGGAAATCTGTGCTCCAGTCAGGTTCAAGTGTAGTGCCATATATTAGCAGCAGGATAACACACTGATTACTTGTTGCAGCAAAAAACTGAAGGTAAATATGGTTCAGAACTTCTTACAGGTCTCAATTTGAGGACATATGATGGGGCCATGAGCCTGCCGCAGGGAGCAACTTCACTACCACACATTGTGGTGATTCAGTGGGGTGAAAGATCACTCATCTTCCCTCTTTCCCAAACTAAACAAAGTTATTAAAAGAAGGAGGAGGGAGGGAGAGAAGAGGAGAAGGAAAAGAGGCAGGAAGGCTTCACATTGTGCACTTCAGTGTTGTTGCAAAACATGAGCAACAGGGTTCATGTGTGAGACATGAGTGTATCAACAAGTCCTTAACCTCTGAGGCACAACCTTGGAAAGCCTTTTTTAATGTCTTCTTATTCATTTAACTGCTGAGGTACTGGTTTTATGAGTGCAAAAAAAGTGTATTCATGATTGGAGAAGGAGGTATCTGGAACATAGCACCCTCATTAATAGCTTTCCACAGCTAGTAAGGTGAAGGCAGGGGAAATCGCCATGTCCTGCTTGCCTTTTCAGCATGAGTGTTTGGTTTCTGGGTTTCTGGTGTTGCTGATTACCTGAAGCAGTGCCATTGTGCTACTCCTTGGCTGGAGCAAGCATGCTGAAGCCAGATGAGGGTCTTTTTGCTCCTCCAAGAGCTTTATGACCTGCTGCCAACTCACCTTCCCCTTGGTACATCCCAGCCTTGGACCCTGTCCTGTGATGATTGGTGAGATGTCACTAGCACCCATGGTGTTCAGGGCCAGCTGAGGTATGGTCAAAGGCATCTCCCAAATAAAACTGTTATATGGCTTGGACAAATCGGGCAGATTTCAACCTTAACTTCAATAAAGGTCTGCCTCAAAGACAATCTCCCTGTAGGCGATGTCTGGTATCATTTCACCTGATGTCCAGTTCATGAGGATTTCTGGTGGTGGTGGTTTGTTGTTATCATTATTAATACTCATAATCTTTATTCTTTTTCACAGCATGGCTGTATCTGCGTATATTACTTACTTGAACAAGTGCACACAAGGCATAGATTTCTCTCAGATCAATATTGTGTTCAATTTCTTGGATGTAAATGCCTTGTACGCTCATGGGCTGTTTGTGTGCAGTGTTTGGGCAGCTCACAGCAAAAATATGGGGAGCTGGTCTGCTGTCTGCAATTTCTGTGTGATGTTACAGATGTTAGCTGATGAAAAGGAAAAAAGAAAGCAAACAAGGATGCTCTTTTTCAAGGCTTCACCCATGACATTGTGGCACTGTTTGGGAAAAGGCGTGCAACACACCACAATGAAAGTCCAGTAGCGCTGTCTCCCAACCCCATCATCCTCTTGGCTTTTGGTGTCCAAGGATGCACTGCCCAGGTGTTCCCCAGTGACAACCCCTGTGCCAGGTGCAGGCTATAAATTTTCCATCAGAACCATCTTGTAGCAAGCTCTTGGGACTCTGGTTAAATAAAAATCTCCATTGAAAGCAGGACACAGAGGAGAAGAACTTTTCGGAAGATAAGGAAAGCCTAGAATAAAAAAGCATCTCTTTTGAAGGCCAGGGAACACCTCTTGTCCGCAGCTCCTAAGCAAAAGCCGTCACTACTGCCTTCTGCAAAAAGCTGTCTGGTTCTGTGAAACTATTGCTCTTCTCTTCAAATCCTCCCTTTAAAACCTACCCGTTTTGACACCTGTGGCAGATGAAACAGAAAAACTGAGGGCTGATGAACGCATTTAACATGCAGTTTCTCTATGTCTATCTATACCCATTCTGCGTAATGTCTCCTGGCACTTTCATGTTGCCTGGTCCACACAGATGTCATGGTGACATGGACTTTTGTGACAGCCACGGTCCTGGGGTCACCAGTGCCATGAAGCCCCAGTGTTTTGCTGCTTAAATGGTGAATCTGGAGCAGGCACCCTTTGGACAGACAGCTCAGTGTCTTTAAATAACTCTAAAAATTAACTTGGGAAGCAAAAAAGCCCAACTGTAGAGCCAGGCAAGAATTTTCAAGAGGAGGAAAATTATTCCTCCTGCTGTCCTCTCAAATAAAGCGTTTCATCATCTTTTTCAATTAGTCTTGGTTTTATTTTTGAAATCACAGGGAGAGGCAATTATAGAGTTTTATACATTTTCATACGTGGTTTTTCCAGAGTGGGAAAGGCAGGGTAAAATTAAGGGAGCTAGGGAAAGGAAGGAGAGTGGAGAAGGAAAGGAATAAGAAGTTAAAAATAATATAAAAACAATTAAAGGGAAAAAAGAAGCATGGATGGCTCATTCTGTTTGAGAGCAAGAGGAAAGGGGAGGAAAAAACCAAATATCCAAGAAGTTTTGGTTCAAAACAAAGAAATGAAGTAAAACTTTCCAGCTGAAGCAGCATACTCATTTTGTTTGCCTTGAAATGCTTCCTGTGGAGGTTTTTGGAAAAGGAGGAAGAAGCATGGTGGGAGAGAGGACGCTTGTTTCTCTGTGTGTTGAGCTGTGTCCCTGGAGGTGCAGGCAGCGTCCACCAGCTTGTTGAGAGCATAACCATGGCAAATGATTGGAGAAAGCTTCAGAGTTGAACTGGAGAAAATACAAGAAGATGTTAAAGAGCACCCTATAGCAAATACATCCCTGCAGTGTTGCTGGTCCTGTCATGGGAGGGAAGGGCAGCAGCAGTGCAGGAGCAGCAGCATAGCGTGCATTAAGCCATATGCCACCAACGCATACGGCAATGTGGTCTGAAGTCTTTTCGAGGCGGTTCCAACTTGGAAAAGGCTTGAAAAGTTTTCAAACGGGGTTTTTATGGTCTGTTGAAACACAAATGACCATTTTTCATTCTAGAGGGAAAGTTTATCTGGAGGAAGGCAGGTAAGAGGCAGCCACCCTCCGCCTCAGTTGCCTGGTTCCTGATGCTGAGCTGAGTAGAGGAAGCACTGCAATGTGGGGAGTGTATTTCTTCCCCAGTTGTCGGCAAGCTGTGCTTTAATAGCAGCACAGCAGACAGTGCGTGAAGGAACATTAGCTGCAGAAATTATACCATTGGGAAGGAAGCTTGGAAGAAGCTTTTCTTTCTAAACTTGACACCAGGGCTGGGAACCCGACGCACATGTGTGCAAACCTACCCATGGACGACCCTAGAGATCTCCCCCTCAATCAAGGCAGCCCCACTGAGGCAGGGTGGACTATCCAGGGAAGGCTTTTTTTCAGAGCTGAGCACCTCACATCATGCTGGGATGGGGTATGTGGGGCATTGGAGCAGCAGCAAGCAATGAGGGCTCGTGTTGGGGAGAAATGATGCACAGCCATGGCTCAGCAAGGGGTGGACTGAATGGAGAAGTAGCAGTGGAAGAAACAGCAGCACCATCCTCGTGGCTTCAGGAGCTGTTGGCCTTGCCTTGGTACAAGCAAGGTCACCAGTACTCACATCCCTGGACTCCCTATACCAGACCCAGGGGTGATGGTAGGGCATGGTACAGATGAGCCTTAATCCCTTCTGTCCAATTTGAAACACTAATCATTCAGACAGTATGAAGAAACAATATTGGCTTTCAGTGAAAGCTGGTAAGATCCAAAAGGCAATGAATAAAATGTCTAGGGAGTTGAAAAATAAATATGCTCATTCAATGTATTTTATTTACCTGTAAAATTTTATGTCTGACTGCAAGGTGAAATGTTCAACTATATAGCAGACATCAGGGCTCTCTTATAAGTCACATGTGTGTTGGTGGTTTTCTTCTAGATTCTGCTTCTGGCATCTTGTAATTAAAGGAGAAAAACAGTTTCCAGGAAAATGTAAAATAATCCCTAAATGACTGGTTAAAAAAATAAAATCCTAAAAATTAAAAAAAAAAAGAAAGAGGAATAAGATATCCCAAAGATGCCCCAGATGCTGATCTCCTTTAATCTCATGGATTTGGAGAGGGTTTTGTGATTCTTGAAGTCTCACCTCATGGCATTAAAACTAGGCTGGAAGAGGCATCAAAGAAATGGAAAAACACTGAATGATGGTCACTTACCCACCTCAGAGCAACTGAAGAGCGCAGATTGAGTAACAGACCATCCAGCAGTGTTCCGAGCCATGGTGAACACTGCAGAGCTAGTGCCTTAGGGAAGATAATTATTTTCTTGTTAAATAAATCTATCGTTTTAACCAGCTTAGGTTTTTTTGAGCTGGTCCCTCACAAACTCAGTCCAAGTTTACCTGAACAATCCTGGTTTTGAACTTTAAGGGGGAAGGTGACTGATGATATACTAGGTAGCTATGGCAAGCCTAATGTAGTAAAAGTCTGTCATATAGGATGATTATGGGCTACTGTATTATAAATATTTAAAAAGTTATGTGATAAAAATAAAGTATAGGGGTTGCAGAAATCATATTAAAGCAACTAAGTAAATAGGAAGGTTAAAGTGTCTAACTGTATGTGGTATAAAGGCTAAAGCAAACCAGATCTCCTTTCTAGATACTTTTTCCCTGTACAGCGGTGACTGGGCTGCATAAAAATAAGGCAAGTATTTAAAGACAGGCAAAAAAAAGAAAAAAGAGAGACATCTAAAGCATTTGGTTGGCATTGATAGCAATCATTTCAAAAAGCCCTGGAACATTTGAAGAGAATTAGAAAGGATTTTCCTGGAATCAAAGGGAGAGCACTTTCCATAGCAGGACGTGTATTTGGGTATCTGCAAAATGATTACATCAGTGCGAGCAAAACAGGCTTGATCATCCAAGATTTTAAAATCAGAAGAAAGGGGTTTTCCTGTTTGGCTCCTTTTTTCTCACTCACACATCTTACGGCTTTCATTCTCCTGCCTACTTGATGGTAAAGTAACATTTGTTTTGGCACGGAGGCTTGCGGAGCGCTTTGAAAGTTCCTGTGGGTCAAGCAGCTCTAGCGTACACTGAACCCATGGGGGTGAGCAAACCTGGAAATATTTAGGTTTAGGGATCTTTTCTTTTTCATCCTAACCTAAGGTTCATTTTTAAAGAAGTGAATAACTTCATGCTCCACCGCAGTATCTGCTGCGATGCAGACAGGGCTTCTGGCTCACTGCCTCACCAGCCTGCCATTCCTTCAGCAATGCTAATTCCACAACCAGCTCTCCTGCTGCACAAGCCAAAACAAGATTTTTGTGAAGATTTTGCCATTGCAGGCATTCACCCTTGCTGTCAGACAGAAGAGAGAGGGCAGTGAGATCCCTACACTATGGGTTGCCCTCTCTCCACACTGCTGACATTGGTGGTTCTGGCTCTTCACTCCATTCCCCCCCATCCAGCTGGGAAGGAGTTGGGGTGGTGTCTTGCTAAATCATCCTGTGCCAAGGGTGCATTTCTGTTTGTGACAAACAATAAGACTATGGAGAGGAGTGAGGCAAAACTTTGGAGCCAACCTTAACCCTACTGATGCCCATAGGGACATCACCTCCCCAGGCTTCCCCTTGGGAGGGCACTTACCGGCCCCCCAGGAGATGGCTTCACTTGTGACGCCTGCTGAAAACAATTCCCATTTTTTATTTGTGGCCGTTTTTTCTGTCTTCGGTTTAGTTGTGGGGGGAAGAGGGGGTCAGCTTTCTCCTGGCCTAGGCAATGGATTTGGCTGATGGGAGGTGTGGGATCAGGGGAGAGAGGACTGTGGCAGAGGGGAGTGGGAGGGAGACCCTCCCCTCACACAAGGGCTCGCATTGGTGGGGCTGTCCCCATGGGCCCTGCTCCTCGCTCCTCCCATCCTGTGATGAACAGAGGAGGTCAACGCAGGGGATGGGATGAGATCAACTGACTGGTGAGAACTGGGGGTGGGGAGAGCTGGGGAGGGTGGGGTGGGTGTTTTTCCCCTTAAGTCCCAACATATGTTCAATAGAAGTTCTAAAGCTGGCCATCTGGGGTGAGCGCGGGACTGACATAGAGCAAATGAAACATAAACGGGCAAAAATGAAAATGAAACTACATTCATCCCCGCTTCGATCATATCCGTGTTGTCAAATTCGGTAACCAGCTCCCATCAGAGCTGGCAATAGCCTTTTCTTTCTATTTGATGGAAAGCCTAAGCTGTTTTAGATTGGGGAATGTATTTTATTGTAATTTCTCCTAACATGTTTGTAAGTCGTGCACAGGATCTCCAACACCCAGGAACTATTCTACCTTTAAAACCTTTGATGGATTCCCATTGTGACCAATGGAAGAGGAAACAAACTTACGTCAGCTCTAGTGGGATGCTGCATTACCCAAAGCAGTGATTCCCTGCCTGTGCCCCAGGTACCGAGTGCACTTGGCCACATAGCTTCCCACACAAGTGTCTCAGCTCCAGTCCAGAAGTCTGTTTTTATGGAAAAAGAGAGGAAAAAAAACTCCCTTCCCACTCCTCATGGAAAGCAAATAGCAGTGAGAAAAGGGGTGATTCACCTAATACCCACCTTTTTCTTTTAGCAGATGACCTTTTTTAGATTTTTGAGTGTTTTTACCTGCTACAGTTATCATCCTAAATAACACTAACCCATCTCACTGCTACCAACAGAGGGGCTTTACAGTGCTATGAAGAACTATTTTGAAGATACAGATCACTTGACCTAAAGACTCTCCCTGGAGGGTCAGTACTGCGCACTACATTTTCACTCTGCCAAACCTTTATTTAGCACACGCTAAAGAACATTTAACATTTAAAGATCCCCTCTGCACATCTTCTAAATGTCTCCGTCCTTTGCTTTTAGATTAATATGTCTTCTGTGAAAATGAGATAATTGATTACAGAGCTGTATTATTTACAAATGAAGAGTTGTTTTTGTATTGACCTTTCATTTCTATAGCTCAATACTAGTCCTTGTACAGCATTTTTAATTAGCAGAATGGAATCAGAAGAAAAGAGCTGTTGTGGATGCTTTCTATAAAATGAAACTTTAAGATGACTTGTACATTTAAAACTGAAAAAAATAATGTTTGGTCAGAGGCTACATCCGAAGTTTCTGTTCAGAAAGAGAATGAAATTTCCTTCTGCTTCCAAAGATACCACAAGTGGAAAGGCGGTGGGAAGGGGCTGACCTGCAGACAGTAGCAAGTTTTTTTCCTTCACCCTGCTGTAGGAGCTCTTCTGAACAAGGGGACTCATTTCAACCCAACCTCTTGATGAGCAACCAGCAAATCCCACCTTAGAATTTCAAGATAAATGGCACCAATAAAGTCAGGGGACTTGGGAGCGTACAGAAAAGCAAAGCTACCAAAACTCTTGTCTGTGGAGCATTGAACAACGTCAATGATGCTATAAATGCCAAGGAGGCAAAACATAGCATTCCAAAGCAGGACAGGGCTATCTGGCCTGTAGGGCCAGGCTGGATTAAGTAATGGTGCAGCTCAGAGCCTGGATGAGCTGGGCAGTAACCAGTACAGACAGCCCTTTTGAACCCCATCCCCAGCCAAGCCTCCTTCCACTCAACAGCTGTGAGCTCTTGATAAGTCAAACCCAGCTGAAAGAGAAAGAGCAAGGAAGCAGGAAGAAAAGATGAAATATGCATAAAAGGTTTTAAAATAAGTAAGTTCTGCTTGGGAGGGGAAAGGATACTTCATGAGAGCCACTGACAAACCTGGGAAAGCTTTGGATTTCAAGAATAACCAGGGAAGACCTCTCCTGCCATGAGTCTGACATAGTTCTAGTGTAAATGCTTTGGTGTGTTTGTGTCTGGTTTAGTTTGACCTCTTAAATGTGTAACTGTTTCTAATGAGCCTGGGGATTTTGATGAAGAGAAAGTGTGCTGTAAGCAGGCAGCTATCAGTGGCATGCAAGCCAATCTGCTCACAGGGCTTGCTTACGGTGGATGGTCAAAGGCAGATACTCTTGAAACACACAGGAAACATAAACTCACAATGCTTTAGTTCCCACTAACACAAACAAACAACAACAAAACCCCCATAAAAAAATACCTATATTTAACTGGGTAATGTGATTCTAATAAAACACCAGCCAAACAGAGCTGTCCTGAAGTTGGTTCCACCGTCCTTCCCTGGGAGGGTGAAGGAGGATTTTCCTTCATAGGTGTCAATGAATTCAGACACATAAATATAAACAGTTAAAACATAAAGTAAATAATTTTGTTTCTCAATAACAAAGATGTTATTTAATATCCTCACATCTATAAAGTAACTGCAGAAGAGGGGATGTTTAAAATCTTTTTATTAATACAACAGAAGCATATTAAAAATGTCTGTCATTGCAAGCCTGGAGATAAATATGCAGTTCAAATAAGGTCATCAAGGAAGGATAGAGGAAAGTAATTGAGGGAAAGTTTTAAGTATGTTTTCAGCATCCTATGGATGCAGACAAATAGTACCCATCACTCTTCAGAGAGCCTGTTTTGGAGTACTTTTGTCCCAGGACACATGGTCTTACATGCACTGAACCTATGAAAAAGAAAAAAAACACATCAGCATCTTTCAGCACACTTTGGGGAACATGAACGTGTTGCTTTGCCTGCTTAGTTGTTTGCAGCATCTCAGCTACTATTTTCTTGCTAAGGGACTGGTCCTGTTCCTCTCTACCATTGTCTGGCCCCAGAAATTATAACCTCTTCTTTCTGAATTCGTATTCAGTGACATTGCAAGGAACAAAATTAAATATATATTCAAGGCAACTGAAACAATTCTGCTGTTTATAGTCAGGTCTCCCATGCAAGCTAGATCATACATCTAAAACACAATCCATGGTATTATTTTGCAGGAGGCTCCTGGCATCCCCAGCTTTGGATGCCCCTATGTCTGTGTGGAAAGGTCCCCAAACAGGACAAATGCCCAAATTTTAGCCTTCAGCATGGCTAAAAATAGGAGATGTGGGGGTCGGGAGGGGGCTGGTGATTGAACACAATATATCCCATACATCCAGCTTTCTGGGCTAAGCAGGACGCAGGGACCCCTCAGATGTGGAGCCAATAGGGAGCACTCTGGCTACCTGGGATTTTATAAATCTTTCAGCTATCGGTCTTTCAGAGCTCCAAATGCAAAATCCAGCAGCCCGGGATATCATGTGGATTTATGACTTGGGATTTATGAACTGGTCTGGATAAAATAAGAACTGCTTTGACATTTTTTTTTTCTGAGGTTTGAGGGAAAGAAATAATAAAGGAAGACCTGATTCCACCCCCACCCCGTCCTTTGAAAACTTGCTCTTTGTACAAATGTAGATGCTTTGTATCTATTCAATTATTTGGGGGTTTTCCTTACTACCTGTGTGTTTCCTGGGGCTGGAAGTGGAGCAGCACAAGCAATGCTGCCCTCACAGGGCTTCCTGCCTGGCAGGAAACACTCAGGAAAACATGGTCTTGAGGCACTCCCAGACCTCAATGCCTCAAGCAGCATTTCCCGGTAGACATTAGGGAGGTTTCTGGATGTTTCCAAGCAGTAGAATGCCTCCCCACAGTGCCACTGCCCCAGATCTCACTTGCTTTCATCACTGTTTTTCCTGAAAGAGTTTTGGATCCCTTGTCATTTCACACTTGTGGCAAGTTGGACTTTTAGGGGTGTGTATATAACATGTACTTGTAGAGGTGAGTGTACATTTGTGTATGTGTGCGTACATCTACAAATAGGCAAAATGTATGTATATATTTATGCATGTACATATAAGCACATGCCTAATTACAGCTTCATAAACACACACACGCACTTATACATTTATGAGAAAGTATTATGGATAAAAAATATATACTAATGTATATTATATATAGTAAATATAATGTATAATGTAATATAATATACTATAATACAATGTAATATAAACTAATTTTTTTATAAGAAACCAAGACAGAAAACAAAATCAAACATTTTGTTGGTCCTGATGAACTGTATATATTTTGCATGAGAGCCTATCCTGAAAGACTTTCTATCCTGTAACTGATGTCCTTCCTTTTAATTTTTCTCATCTTACAAAGAAAGAAAAGATGGTGTTTACCTTGGCCAGGAGGAAAAACTGTTGCATGTATTTCTGCCACCACTTCTGACTGACCCTTCTGTACCTCTGCCCACAGTTTGTAGGTGATTTTCTTCCTGGGATCCCAGAGCTCTGCATAGGAATAATGCTCTTCATTCTTTAATGGATAAAGGTACTCATTAGGAAAACAAACAAATATATATCTCTAGCCTTTCAGCCTTCCACCTTCCCCATCCCCTTGGGCACAGACTTTTCCATGTACTAGCACTACCAAACTGTGCCAACTCCTTCACCCCAAGTTGCTGAAACCTTTGCACACATCCTTCACCTCCTCCCACCTTGAACTGACACCATGTAGATGCTGATAATGCTGTGTTTAACCTCCACATGAGACCTGTACACACTGGTGAGCATCTCCTACGGCTTCTGCCAAGCTCCTAAGAACTAAAAGGCTGTACTGGGAGAAAAGGCAAGGAAGGGTGACGTGATGAAGGATACCTTCCCCCATTCACTTCTACTACTCTTGGTGGTACTCCAGCCAGAGGTGATGCCAGACCAGAACTAGGGAAAAGGGGGTGATGCTCCCAGAGCAGGTCAAATTTTGCTCTGTGGAGGAACACTGTTTTTCCACAGCTTTTAACAAGCTTTTTCATCACCTCTGTTGCCTGGATAACCTAAGGTGAAGGTGCTCATCCTGGCCAAGAAATTAATCAACTAATCAAACCCTTCCAGCCCCTACCCTGTGGACCGTGGCTTGGAAACACAATGGGCTCAGTCTAAGGAATGTCAGCAGGTTGCTCTTTCTGGGTCTGAAGTAAAATGTTTTGCTTAGATTTTAATTACCACACATCCAGGGTGTTTTTCAGCTTGACTTGCATCTCAGGAATAATTTGATTTGGAGTTTTTGTTTTAAATAAAATGAATCACATCGCTGGCACCCGGAGAAGGGCAGGTGGCTCTTGCTGTGACACTGGAAATGTGGTACTCTGCACCAGCAAGGGTTAGGGAGAACACCCACAGGGACGTCCCAAGCCTTTGACTCTTGTTCCTGCAGCACACAGCACTAGCAAACCCCATCAAAAATCGTTGTGCCAAAAGCATGTTCACTTTTGGCTGCTTTGTGCCGGTACGTGGCTCCTGTTCTTCCCCTTGCCGGTACCACCTCCTGCATGGTCTTGCCATTAAAAATCATCTTTCCATCTGAGGGCAAGGGAGGGGGCTCAGGGCAGGTTCTCGTGCAAGGCACAGAGTGTCTGGACCCTGCTAAGTTCAAAGGCACCCTCCCTCCTGCCCCGAGGAGGGATGTAGCTGGCCAGAGGATGGCTGGAGGCCACACAGACGGGAAGGTATGTAACAATCCATTTATCACTTTGCAAATATTAGCGCTGCTTGCATTTGCTGCAGCAATATTTCTTCTTGGAAATTGGTGAAGTGAGTAATAACAATGTTATTTATTCTAAGACCTTGGAACTGAGAAGCAATAACAGGGGGGACTGTTTCCTTGAAAGCTTCAGAGGCACTGGAAATAAAATGGGGGGGGGGGAGGGAATAGACCAACAAAGGTCTGGAGGAGAGAAAGCCATCGAAAATCTCTTGCTTAATTTCATTGCCCCAAAAGTAATAAAATGCATTTTATAATGATTTATATGTAAACAAGGAGGGATGGAAGAAGGGCAAACATCTCAGATTCATCTCTCAGTGGCATGTCCTGCGGGGTAGCAGAGCTTTCCTTTCTCTGTCCTGCAGCACTTACCCCAGCGCCTGCTGGCACCTCAGGTTTTGTCACAAGCAAAGTGCCTCCTTCACCACAGAGTCTGCCTGTCCTCTTCCATTACTTTTCTTCAACCCCCCCCCCTTCACCCCCTGCCTTGCACCCCTTATCTGAATATATAAGGCTGCCCTTTGCTCAGATTTATGGGTTGGGGCAGCTCTGTGTGTATTTGCAGTCTCCTGACCTGCAGACCTACAGCTGAACAAGAGCAGGAGGAAACCAGGGCCCATTCCATAAACAGAGACAGATACGAGGGGGAGGCAGCAGGAATTGTGAGCAGCACTTAACATTTTTAACTATTTGGCCAAGCCAAGGAATTAGTGATTAGATTAGAGGCGAAGAAAAATGAGAAGCGGGGTTAAAGATTTGAGGAGGTGGAAGAGGGCAGCAATGGCCAAGAGTGACCCTCAGGTTTGGTATGGGGAAAAATTGAAACTTATGAGGATTTTATAAAAGGCTTCCCAGGGCAAAAGGCAATAGGGATGAAAGCAAATCTCCAAAGTGATTTAATCAGAGCTATGCTTTCCTTGGGTAGAGCTGAACAGTGCTTTTCAAGTCTAATTACGTTTTGAGGAGGCAGATTACTTAGTCTGTGTTTATTCAGGTACTAATTGCCTCAGATTAAGTAAAAAGAAAACCTGACTCGATGATAATAAATATTTCTTACATCCGTATCTGTGGGTCGGTTTGTTGGCAGAAATTTGGTGCAGATGAGACATATTTCAAAGGGAACAGAGAATTACTTGACTTCTCCAAAGCAAAGGCAGCAAAAGTGGCAACAACCTGGAAAATAAATAAACGAAATGCAACGTATGTAGGGGTCACGATATAGCATAAGTATATCAACATGATGAACAGCTTTGATGAAAATGGTAAACAAAACCACCCTCTCTTCCTGTGGCTTGTTTTACATTGCAATAAACCACTGACTCTATAACCTATCAGAACATGCTGAGATTTTATGCATCATTTCCAACTACTATTTGAACATTTGGTTTAGAGTAGTCATGAACTATAATTAATGGGACTTTTTTTTTCTGATAAAAAGCGTGCTTTATTGTATTTTATTACCTGTTGGTCCAAAGCTCCATATAGATGACGTAAATTCATTGTAGGTTTTAGGATAGGGAATGGGGGAGGAGGGATTTTGCACGTGATTATGATGAATTAACGTTCACCGTTTGTAATCAAACCCAGAAGTTGAGCTTGCAATGCCCCATCCAAATTGTCTTTGCTCCTAGGAGCAAGCTGGTAGCACCAGGACGCCAAGATTTCTGCCCAGCTCAGCATGCCAGGAGGTGAGGGGGGAAAAAAAGTGAACCCAGGCACCACAAAGACCATTGAGATGAATGGCTCTATTTTATGAGCCATAAAAGTTTTATTCATCTTGACACCGAAACAGGTTTAGGCAGCGAGTTGACACGCCTTAAATAAATAAGTGGAATTAATTCCCTGGCTCTTGAAACAATAGCAGCGTGCCCGTAACGCTGAGCGCTGCCCTGTTGTTTCCCGTTGCTGCTCAATATTGATATTATTTGTGGGTTTGGGTTTTTTTTTTTCCCTCTGGGGCCTGGTTGCTCCACTTCAGATTCTTCCCCTGTTTTATTAGAGGTTGAAAAAGGTTCAAGACCTGGTTGTACCGCTGCTCCCACCGACAGCTAAGGAACCAGTTTGGCGTCTGGTTTGTCTGTTGTTTTACTGCTGACCTTCAAATCAACTTTCCCCCCTGACCCCAGGAGGCATCTATCATGACAAGAGGCTGTTTAACACAAATGGTGCCCATTTATAGGGGAAGAGAGTCAGAAGATTTCCTTGGTTGTTGGTTTGTGTTTTTTTTTTATGAAGAATTTGGTTTTTTCACCCCTCTTTTCTCAGTCACCACAGGTGAAATCCCTCCTAGCAGCTGGCTTATGAAATAATGCGAGGGGAGGCCTTAATGAGCTGAAAGCACCCTCAGCTGGAGATAAATATATGCAAATGAGATGCACAAACAAAGGAGCCCGGACAGAGAAATATCTGCAATTCCAGCAAAATGCTGCCTGCAGCTAGAAGATGAACAGCTTTGATAAAATGGTAACAAAAAGCACCTTTTTCTCCTCCAGCTTGTTTTACATTGCAATAGAGCATTGTTATTGTAACCCATTGGAGCATGCAGAGGTTTTCTACCCGCCGCTTCAAGAAAAAAAAAAAAAACTGTTTAAACATTTGTTTTTAAGGCATTCATGGGCTATGAGCAATGTGATGGCTTGGGGTTTGCGGTGGCTTCGGGTGGAGTTTTTTCGGGGGTTCGTTTTGGCGGGGTGGGTGTTTTGGGGGTGTCTTGTCTTCTTTTTTAGCTATTTTTTAATGCTTTTTTTTACCTGTTGGTCTCTCTCTGGCTAGGGGTTGCTGGTGATTTTTGTTATGCTTTGCAAGGGAGGGTGGCTGTTGCTGCTCTAAAATAAATCAGTTTTGCTTTCAAATTTGGAGGGAAAATCCAAGCTGACAAGTAGCAAGAAGCAGCTCGGGGCGGGGGAACGAAGGGGGGAATAAAACAGACTTGAACATTCACCAAGCAGCACCCAAACAGGCAGCTTTAATGAAAGCAATCAAGCCTCTGAGCTAATTCAAAGACAGACATCTAACATGCTGATTTTAATAAGCTTTTAAAAGGCAATCTCTACCTTTTAAAAGTCACTCTTTTTAATTTAATTGGCTTTTTTTTTTTTTGGTTCATATATTGCCAAAACAAACACAGCCACTAAAATATGTTTTCAATATGTATAAGTAGCATATCTAGACAATGTTTCAAATTAGCCCCATGTTTTGGGGATGGGGGACAGGGAGGGGATGAAAAAAAGAGGCTTACTTTGGATGAGTCGAGGATGCTTTCCAAGCAGCGCTTGTCATGTCAAAATAATACCTTTATATTCACGTCCTGCCTTTATGAATCCTCCCATGTGAATGTGTGAATATCTCTTTACCTGTAGGCTTCCTCAGGAAACAACCCTGATTCTGTCTTGGAGATACACAGGTTACTCTCTAAGAGGCAGAGGAGAAAAAGGCAGAGAAAATACAGTACTGTTTAACTTTTAACCTTACGGTATCATTACAGATTTATAAACAGAGCATAAACAGCATAAAGTTTAGAGGGCCCTTTACTCAAGGCACTAACCGCAATTTTTATGTCTGGCAAGAAGAAGAAAAATAGACTTACCTTTTAAAAAAAAATCCCCTTTTTACTAGGCTCTGTGGCTTTGGCACTTACAGATGTTAGAGCAGGCAAGTGTCGGATTTCCCGATGTCAAAAAGATTTCCTAATTTCTCATAGACTTCTCCTGTTGCGTTTTTGGCCCGACGCGAGAGTCATGAATTTAATTTGTGAGTCTGCGTGCTGGAAATTGGGATATACACATATGTGTGCTTTAATGAACCCTAAAACCTAATAAAGAGTTTTAGGGTTCTAAACTCTTTGCCCATGGTTCCCCCAAGCTCAGGATTTCAAGAGTTAATAAAAACTTGGTGATATTAGGAAGGCTTTCTTTTTGCAGCCCAGGTTTCTAGCAGCATAATTATGTTCAACTGCTGTTGTTTGAAAAGGGCAAACAGCATCTTAGGCACAGAACAATGAAATTACAGCTGAGATTTAGGTTAGCAAAAGCCGTCTTCTGCAGGCTTTTATGATTCATTATTTCCCATTAAATACAGTATTAGAAGTGTACACCAGATAGCTCATGGTTGCTGCGCTCAGAGCACATTATCTATATTACACAGGTCTGGGGAGCAGAATTAGAAAACTTTGGGGGAATGAGCAATATGTGTTTGCTGATAGAAGTACCATATGGCTCATCTTCCTCAATTGCTTTCATTGCGACTCTGATGCTGGAGAAATTAAAGTTTTATTTGATGTGGCACAGCTTAATGAACTGTCTTCTGTTAGGAAAATTGAATATGTTTCCTGTTATTTGAGCACAGAGCCCTCATGGTTTTGGCTGATGAGGGATGCATTATGTATTGTTTATTTAGCATTTTGAAAACAAAAGCAGATATTGGAGGTAAAATTGATTACTGCAGGATGTGTTATATAATCACACTTTTTCTTCCTTTCTTTCTTTCTTTCCTTAAATTATGGCCTTACCTATTATTTTTATGACAGCATTTTTCTGGTGTACCCCACAAAAAGGAAATAAATGAGGGGGTGTTGAGGCAAAGTATATAATCTCTGCTTTGTTTAAAAGCAACACTATACTTTTTAAAGCTTAAGGAAGGACACGAAGGAAAGAAAGTGCACTTACATGTGTATTAACCTGCAGGCCCAGTGGCTGCCGTGCCGTCGGTCTGGGGATGCCTGAGGACCGCGCATGCACCAGGCTGTGTCGTTAGAGGAAGACTCATTCCTCCAGCCTAGCTGTAGGACACAAAGAGGGGAATATCCAGACTTCAGTAACCCAGTACACCAAATTTCACATTTCTAAATATACCTGAGAGAGTTAATTACAAAATGTTAATGCCTGGAGGGGAGGGAGTGGATATAAATGGAGAGGATGTAGGAAAATATCGGGTGGAGCAGGGCCCACGTTACCTGGCACTGCAACATCAGTCATTTATCTGTGGAAAGAAAAGTTACTGATGGAAAGATGGCTCAGATCAAAGGCAATGTATGGTTTTGGCTTTGTTTTATAGCATACACAGCCTCACACACACCAAGGCATACGTGCCCTACCCATACCACTGGGGTGGTTAACAGCAAAAAGTCCAGCGATAGCCAAGGGCTGTGTGTGCTAACCTGTCTTCTCCCCAAGTTTGTGAGCAGACAACTGTATTTAAACTATGAAACTTAAAGGAAAAAAAATCTTTGGAGTATGTTATTCTTATTAATTCCACTTCTACTTGCTGGAAATCCTACCGCATGACACCCTCTGGCTTTTGTGGTTACTAATCTCCCAGAAAAAGGCTGCTGCGGGGACAGGGTTAGGGTCTAGTGGAAGGTAAAAACTAGCTGGGGAAGCTCAATGCTTTTTTTCCTCCCCTCCACCCTGCTTTGACAAAAAGGCAATTTGTCTTGTGTGCCCCACAATGTTTGAGGACTCTGGCAAACGTGCATGTTAAACAAGCCCTGCGCAGGATCTAAATACCATCCATTAAAAGAGAAAGTCCCAATGTGTTTATAGCAGCAGGCCAAGGCGCGTAGCCCTCGCTCCAGCAAAACTCCCATTGACGTCAGCAGGGCTTGTGCTTATGCAAAGAGTGCAGGATGCTGCCCTGTACCTTAAGGAAAAGGGAAAAAAAAAAAAAAGGAAATAAAAAGGAATTAGTTGCATTGGAAGGAGGATGTTGCTCTTGAAAATGTCTTGGGCCAAAGTGGTTAAGCAAAGCCTGTACAAACAGTGATGATAAATATTTTCCATTCTGTATAGCTCTTCAAACAGTTCCGTGCTGTAATTTCAGATGAGCTCAAAAATAAATAAATTATTGCATGAGGGAGAGAATTAAAAAAAAAAAAAAAAGAAAGAGAAGGAAAAAAATTACATTGCAACCAATGCTGAAACCACAAAAACTTCATTTTTTTCAGCCAGATCTATTTCCCGGAGAAGAAACCAGTCAGGTTTTATGAAAGGCTGCTCCATGACAGGAGCCCCCTTTGAGGAAGACCATTATGCATTGTTATCAGCATGGCGTAATTTGACTGTTGACAAAGTATCTGTGGCAGTGAGAATGAAAGCAGTTAGAAGTGTGGCGGGTTGTAATCAAGAAGATGCTTAGCTGTGCAACGCTGCATCTTGAGCAGATTTGAATCAACATTGCCTTGAGGGGACACACACACACACATACAAAAAAAAAAGTCCATTAATTTTTAGTGGGAAAATTAGAGTGGCACTTGATGAAGTGAAATTTGACATGCGTTAATTGCTCCGCAGCTCTCCTAATTAGAGATTTTCAAATTCTTTTACTGCTGTCAGGCTGATGCCGCATTGTCTTGCTGGACAAATAGTAAAATTGCAGATTGGGTTGATCAAGAAGTTGGACTCGGAGATATTGGACCCTGTCTTGTTCGCTGCTGATCATCATTTTCATAGGAGGGTTGTGGGTGTTGTGGCCTATGAAGGGCATTTGGGGAGAGGAAAAGGTACAATAAAATCTTCATCTTGATGAATAGAGAATCAATGATTTAACAGAACTTGTTTAAAAAAGATTAAAGGAATGCAAAAAGTGGACAATAAAGCAGCGGAGTTGCAAATAAACCTTTAACCTTTGTTAAATCTATGTCTTGCATAACGTTTCAAATACATTTCTGTTTATAATAAAGCAATTAAAGTCAGTTTATTTTTTTCACGCATGTTTTTCACAGCATGGAATGTGGAGGCAAGGGGTGGGATTCAGGTTCCTGCACGTGTTTTGCCCTGACCTGAAAGGCAGCATAGCAAGACCACATTTTATATCAAAAACTACTTAGAAGGTTGTACCAAAACAAGTATTGTGCCAGTTCTGAAAGCATGATTTTGTCTCTCTTGCTTTTGGTTTCCCCTCTGACACCTCCTCCTCGGCCTAATCACTCCTATCCACCCTTAGCCTTTGAACCCTTCTTAATTCATTAACATATTGAATTTTTTCAATTTTCCATTTTCTTGCAATAACAATATTAATGCCAGGGCCAAGGCCTGATTGGAGCTAAATTACTTGTTACCTGCTGGCATTTATTTATATGGCATTGAATTATAAAGCTTTGCTATTGTCATGCCTTGGGCGAATTGTTTATGACACCAGTAATAGGAGTAATTGTTATTGTTGAAATTACCTGTCAGCTACCCATAGCAGTGGCCCTTGTCCCACTGACAAATAGTGACAGGGGAGAGAGATCCTCCGCACGTCCTCCTGATGACTTCTCCTCTGATAATAAGGAGTGCAGGGCCTCTGATAATTTGCCTGTCACTGTTGAGTGCAGCTCAGAGAGAGTTGGCCAAATTGTTGTCATTCACTTTGACAAAGACAGCAAAACGCTCTGGAGCAGGAGGAGGATTATCAAAATAAATGAAAGCACTCGCACGTCCTTTGTTTTGGGTTTGTTTTTTTCCCTCCCCATTCCCACTCGCCTGCCTTTATGCCAGAGTTGTAAAAATGGGAATACACTTCTTAGCAGTGAGACTTCAGAGGCAGCATGGGTGGGGGAGATGACAGCACAAGGGCTTGTGCTATTTGCTTTCTGTTTGCCTGAAATGGTTTTGGTTTCTTTATATAAATTAAATTCTTTATATTTTTTTCCCCCTTAAGGCTCTCTGTGTTTCAGCAATTACCAACTGTCATTGCAAGAGAAAGGGTGGTGGTTCTGTTGGATGGATTTTTGTTTATTCTTTCATTTTTCATAGTAGCATTTCTTTCAACTCTTCTTCTCTTGCTCTCATGCCCAGCACCATAAACCACCCCCAGTGCAACAGCCTGAGGGGTCTACAGCTTTTTGCCCCCCTGAGCTATCGCAATATCACCCAAATTATCCTCACAAAAGCATCATTTCCTCTAGGAAAGGAGGTTCTGCCACTGATAAAGCAAGCAGGGGTTGGTTTGCTGCTGCAGAGGGCTGCTGCTCACAATGCTTTGCAGAGAGGCGGCGTTATTTGTCAGAGCCCATCTATTTAAAAAAAAAATAGAAAATTACAAAAACTCCCCCTTCACGTCCTACGCCTGGTGCGCATGGCAGGACACACACGCTCAGCAGAGACTTGCTGCCAATCACACCCTGACACCGCTGAGAAAGGGGGATAGCTTACACCACCGCAGCAGATGGAATGAATCGGGGACGGTCAAAGCATGAGTTTGGGGTGAGCACATTGCACCCTGCCCAACCCGGTATCAGCCACCCTGTATCCTTCACAGCTCATCTTATAATAGCAATAATTTCCCCTTTATTGGTCTTTACACTCAGGTAATGGCTACCTGGAGCAAGCAGCACCTTGGTTGCTGCTCTAGGCCCTTTGCCCCTTGTTTCTGATCCCTATCCAACCAGCAAAACCTCCCACCAACTCATTGATGCGTCATTTTATTAGCTGTAACGATGCAGTTTGGTCCACCTAAATAACCTGCAGGCAGCACCTCACCCCTTGATTTGTACCCTGAAGGAGTCAATCCGAACCATTGCCACCAAGAAATTTCAGCAGCGGCAAATAAATCTACCGAATTTGAGTCTTTCATTTGTAACCATTGGGCTCAAACGCATAATTTAGCCAAATTATCAGCTGCCTCCATCTTCCCAGGGAACGAGTGCAAACAACGTTTTAGGAACAGACATATAAATATAGTAGGGTTTTGAATAATTGATAGGCTCGTGTGACAGAAGATAGAAACTTATGTTTCTAATCATCCCAAAGCATTTCTCCTTCCTTCCACCCCCCAAAATGAAGTCACTTTGTTTGCAGTTAAATATACAGAAGATGTCCACTTAACAAGTATAAAATTGTGATAGCATTAAGAGGTTATCCACGGTAATAAAACCGGGGAACATGCCTGGGAATGTGATCTGTAAGGCAGATAATTTTTAAGGATGGGGCTTGTCCTTGCTTTGTCTGGGGAGAGGCACGTTAGTGATCCCAGGAGAGAGGGGAAGGGGCAGAGGGGGAAACGCAAGGTTCCAAATGAAGATATTTAAAATGTGTAATGTATTTCAGATAGTTACTGTAAGCTGCTGTTTGATGTTTTTCCTATAAAGCCTAAATTAAGCCTCCTAGAAACGGCTGTGTATCTCCAGCTTCTAGCTGCATCGAAAAACAAAATACATTCTAAATGGCTATATTACCAATACTCCAGAAGACTTTAACACACGAGAGTAATCGTCCTCGCTCTATTTTCTCCCTCAGTTTTTAATGCAGCCCCAGCATCAAGATAACCCACCTTTAAATTTCAAGCTCATTTGAAATGTAAACTTTTAGCAAATAAGCAATGGCTTATGGAGCCAGATCGCCGCAGTGACTGGCAGCAAATTCCTTTTTCTTCCTCCCTCCCCTCGGCATAAGGGGTTTGAAATACCCATCAGTGTCAAAAGAAACTGCGCAGATCGCTGCTGCTCTAAATAAGGCAGAGCAATGTTCAGAAAAAAAGAAAAAACTACCCCCCAAAAAAATAAATCGCTGGATGGATTAAATGACATTTCTGTACCATGTCAGTTCGGGTGACAAAGTGTCATGTTTTGCATCATTTCGAAAAGATATTCTTCAAACAAATTTGGTGTATAAACAGGCAGCGGGCTTTTGTTTGAAACATTTAAGATCAAAAGTTACGGGAAGAACAATTAATATTGCCTATTAAAATCCTCTGTTATTGTTAGAGATACATTTTGTGGTTACTGACTATAAATAAAAGCAAAGGAACAGAGCCATGGTTTCTCACCACTGCAAATACAAAAAGGCAATTTTCAGGTTTTTCTCTTTTTTTTTTAGTGTTTTCCTCTGCATTGCTCTTAGATGTGTTTGCTGAATAAACAGGATTAACTGTATTTAAAACAAGAGATAAAGAACAGCTTTTTATTACACTGAACAGTCTGCAGGGTTTCCATGCTCCTCTGAATGCACTTCATGCCTGGAACAAAATATCCATATTTAACCTTTTTTAATGACACTGTATAGAATAAGCAAAATATCCTTGTAATAATACAAATATAGAATCTATAGGAAATGGTAAAAAATAAAAAAAAAAAGAGCATTTTTTTCCTATTTCTTTTTCTGGCCAAATACTGAGTGATTTATTTTTTTTTGTTTGCAATTTTGCAGCAGGATAAGGAACCAGGGCAGAAAGTATTCACTTCGCTGAAGGAGCTTTCCCTTTCCTTTGGCTGCAAAAACTCACCGAGCACTCTTAATACAAAACTAATGGGTAGAGTGTGATCTGAAGAGCCAGCCTGCTATCAGCTGAATTTCAATGCAGGCTCTCTCAAAAAATAGGTACAAAGAAAAGAATTTAGACAAATTTGCCTCTTAACCTTTAAAGATTTCCTGCCTATTCCAGTATGTCCTTTATTACATTAATTTTTTATTTAAATTACACCATTAACTGGATATGAATTTATCAAGAATACATATATTGATTTATAAAACAGTATCATTAATTATTATAATAGCTAGATGTAGCTGATATTACAAAGCCATTTAAAGGTTTTTAATATAACTTGGACATACATAGATAGATAGACATTACGGACAAGACTACAATTTAAATTGGCTACCAGCAGTTAATGAAATCCATGATTTATCTTCTCGTTTAGAGATTGATTATATTGTTGCTTTGTAAAACTATTTATTTTATGCCATTTTTCAAAGGATGTCTCAATAAAAGAAAAAATAAATAAATAAAATATCCAGCCAAGTCTCAAAGTGTATTTTGGTTTATACTTTCCTTTTTAATGCTGCTACTGCTAATTTATTGTAACTTGGGTAACTTGTCACCTTCACGAAGAATTGGCTTTGATAGTAGCTCTGTTTGCAAATGCACAATTTCATATATTTAGATTTAAAAAAAAACCAAACAGAACAAAACAGAAGGAAAAAAAAAAAAAAGGCTGTTTTCCCAACAACATTGTGTTTATTTCCTAAACCAAAACCCAACAAAATGCCTTCCTGGCATAGATTTCTTAGGCATATTTTTTGTTTAAGCTGTGGAAAAATGGGACTTACCCTAGTGCTGCAAAGCAGTCAGTCATGGAGAACATTTTGATTTAAAATGCAATCTGAAGAGAAGAAAAAAAGATAAAAAAAAAAAAAGATAAAAAAAAAAGGAGAAAAAAGAGAGAAGGAATGATATAAACAAACAGTACACCGCTTTCAAGTTACTCCTAAAATGTTGCTAGCTTAACTAATACATTGAAAGTTTAAATCTTTACACATTGTTCTTGAGGGGCTATGTCTCTTGACTCTTTATTTATATCACTTATTCTTGTCTGGCAACATATGTTACCGATTTATTATAGTATTTTTTTACTGTTAGCCAGACAAATGTAAGGACTCGCTGAGGAGGGGTAGTTGCATCTGATGAGTTTAACAATTGCAGGGCATCCTTTAGGGGTAGCCAATGGGCTCTTTTGAAGCTATAATACTCACCATTAACCATTTTCATGCTGACATATTTTTGTTGTCGAAGTTGGGGCTTCCCCTGTTGTCGGCCTCTTTTGTTTTCAATGGCTTCGCAGGCAAAGCGAATGGGGTGGTTGAGAGCAGTTCATCCAGCAAAGGCTTTCGTAGGCATCTCAGACCATGCTCCTATAGCTTAGTGTATAAATCTGCATAGTGTCCCCCCACCACTGAATAAAAGGCTGTGCAGAATATACTACTTTAAAAAAATCTAATTCTGTAACACATGACAAATGCAAGCAAACACTAACCATATGCAGTCAGATTTCTCAGTGCTATTACTGACACCAAAAGGTAACAGGGAGGAAGACTTTTCCCATTAGATCAAAATCCCCTGCATTCTTATATTAAATGGATACACCAACAGCAGAGGGAGAAGCTGCAAGGGCAGGTGGTAAGCTGGATGTTGGGTTTTTCATGTGGCATTTTTAGATGACCCATTCTGAAATAAGAACTTGAACTCTCCTCACCTTTTGCTTTCTCATAATCTTATGTCCTCTCTCCTTGTTCACGCCAATATGCTCCTGCCAACACGTTCCTTCCATTGGAAACCATACCCCTGTTTACTGTTTCACTGCTGGAGCCCCAGCTCAAGCTCCTGGAAGCCAACATGTTCGTACTAACCATGGGCATGTAATTCCTACCATAAGACCAGAATTGCAATGTCCATTCTTGAGGTGCTAGAGCAGACCATACACCCACCAGCATGTCCTACTGTATATGAGATGCCCAGCATGGGATGCTCAGTAAGGGTGACAAAATAGACTGTAGGGCATGCTCCAAATTTCCTGCTGTTGGGAGTTCAGTCAGGCCTTTAGGATAGGAGATAGCTCCAAAAAGTTGTGCTTAATTTCCCTTACATCTTCAGGAAATGGGGGAAGGGGCTGTTTAAAGCTAACATGAGATCACAGGTCCAAAGCAATGATGATCTTCTGGGGAAAAAGATGCAACAGCTATTTGGGTGGAATACAAGGTGTCTCAGGTAGAATAAATACAAGAATTGCAATTAAACTCACAGAGCTCTCTTGAAAGAGGAGATTGAGTTGGCAGAGCATGCCATGACTCCTGACAGCACTAGTGGATCCTTGCCTACAAGATGTCATTTTAACTGGGAAAAGAAGAAGTGCTCCATTTTTTTTTTGTTTGTTTTGACTTAGGAACAGTTTCCTGGACTAGTTTTTCATTTGTTTGGGTTTTTTTACTTAAAAAATGGCCAGACATTCTCTGCACTTGTTATAGGGGGCTTTGGGAAGAAACTTCCTAAAGTAGGTCTGGATTCAGCAGCGTGCAAAACACTTGCACGAAAATGAAGATTTTTCTTTTCTATCACATGAAGCTACTCTAACATATTTTTTTTTTCAAATTACAATTTATTTACACTTTGGTGCACCTCCTGCAAAAATTTGCAGCCCCAAGTGATTCTTTGGAGGCAAGATTCACCCTCCTGAATGCCAGAGGCACACAATGGAAAAGGCTGCAGATGGCAATGAGCACATCAGGACTCCTACAATCGAGGGTTTGAAGTCTTGACTTTTCCTATTTCTCCTGAAATGTTTTATTTAGGCAGGTGTCACTAGTGTCCTGTGCAAACATCAAATATTTGATGGTGTTATTGAAGCTTGGAGTGTGGAGATTATTACCTATTTAATTTTCTATTGTAAGGATATTGCAGGCAACTTCATAATTAAGCTAGCAACCTCCCGTAAACGGTTTATCCCCCTCAAACCTAGTTTATTTTTCTGTTGGGGAGAGAGGAATGGGGAGCGTGGCTCAGTCTCTCAATCACTCTCTTTCTGTTTTGTCCATCACCTAGGTTTCTTTCCCCTGTTTTTGACCTGCACTTTTTCTGGATCAGACACTGGCAGGTTGAGAGGTAATAAGAACCAGATGGACATAGTGCAGAAATTGCCCAAATGGGTACGAGAATGTGGGGAGCTGTCAGGCATGGAGAGAAGCTGGAATTTTTCAGCAATAAAATGGGATTTATCGCCACTCTACCACAGTCATTGCCGACAACCGTTTACCTTGACAGAAACCCCATTCCAATAGGCCACGCCGATGCAGATCTATTTTTTTTTTCCCAAAGAGTGATGATTGGTATTTGTTCTAAGGCTCAAATGGCCTGCACTAAAGGTGAAGCATTAGGCCAAAGTCCTGTATTCCCTACTGAGGCAAATGAACCTGCTAAAATAAGTTCCTTCCACAATAGCTGTGTAATTGAAACCAGAAAGTGAGAGAATTTGATAAATTGCTTGACCCTGAAGGAATGTTAAGGTCATAAATTTTCATTGCTTTCTTTTTTCTTCTTTTTTAAGGAAAAAAAATAATCTTTTTGTATATATATGTATATATATAATGTTTAGCATTTGTCTCCGAATGCCAGCTAGCTTTCAGATCATTAGCCATTACTTTGCCATCCTTTCCCCATAGGCAGCAGTTACAAGGTTTAGAACATTCCTACTTGCACCTTCCTAGGGAGGCTGAAGGACACAAAATATTCACAAATGGCAGGACTTACATACTACTGCTAAGGATTCCACCACATAAAGCTCTAGCAACCTGAAATTAGGGGTTTAGCAAGTGCAATCCCTTTAGAAACACTACATAAATAAATAAATAAATCCCAACCACACTGTACCTGAAGAATGATGGACTAAAAAAGTCTGTAAATCATTTACAAGGAATCAAACATTTATTGCTATTCTTAACTTTTTTTTTAAATTTGCTTTCTCTCCTCTCCTTGGAAGTGGCATTGCCTTTTACTTGAAAAAGAATGATCAGTGTTTTATTGAATAACATGTACAGATGTCCTTTCAAGCTCAAAAGGCACAAACAAACCCCAAACCCCTCGGTATTTTATATTGTGGAAATACTCAAGAAAAATAAAAAATAAAATAAAATAATAAAATAAAATAATAAAATAAAATAAAATAAGATAAAATAAAATAAAATAAAATATAAAACCAAGAAAAAGTATGAGAAGAAGAATTAGGAGAATAACCAGCAAGGTACAGCATCCAGCCATGCTCCCTGTTCTGTGCTTACAGCCGTCAATAAATACAGCCATGCTAAAATAGCTCCTAAGCAGCAGTGGAGGGGAAATGTAGAAGTATTTTGGGTTTGCGTATGTTGATTTTTTTTCCTGCAATAGCAAAATCTACTTCTTTAAGAGTAGCAGCCTCTGCTTCACAAATGCTTGAAATGTGCTATCATATAGTAACTGCTTTTTATAATGTTGCTACTTTCCTCCCCCTGGCTTTGAATATAACATTTCAGAGGCAGAAGTCTCATTGTCGCACTTCAGTAAGGCTTTACACTTTACATAGCCATACGTACTTAACCCAACATGAAGTGAATTAAATAATCATTAGCACAGTAACCCATTGCTATCAAAAACTTATTGGTCCTCTAAATTTTAAATTAATGGCCTGTCTCCCTTTTTTATTGTGTGTGTGTGTCTGGTTTTCAGCCACTTTGATGCAAAGTCGTAGATGTTTTATCAGCACATATTAGACAATTTGCATTATTGACATTTCAATTTAAAAATTAAAATAAATAAATAAAATCAAAAAACCCACAGGGAAAAACAGTTCCTGCTGAGTGGTTCATCCCTAAACCCCTGATTCTTAAGTGACTCTTCTGAGTGTTAATTAGCAGCCAATATTTGACAAACCAACTAAGAAATGTACTCTGCTCCTCTCTAGCCAGGTTGCTCTCGCTCAAATAAGTTTCCATAAGAAAGAATGGAAAAGAGAAGCTAAAGAAAAAATCATTTAAATAATGCCTCCATAAAATCCTAGCAGAGATCTCAATAATTTATACTCACTTTCTCTTTTTCGTAAAGTTAAATAAAACTATGTTGGGCTTTATTTTTTTTTTTTTTCACTGTTTGAGGGAGTTTTTCCCCCCTAAACTTTCTGGACCAAATCCCTTCTTGTCTTTTTATTTCTTTGAGTCCCAAAGTAATTGCTAGTCATTTTAAGACAGTTACTTATCCAGAAAATGAAGGAGTATCGCTGCATTTCAATTAGAGAAGGAAAAAAGATAAAGACTTGGAACATAACAGAAAAATGCAAAGTGACATATTAGGATGAGGATTTTCATCTGTTGCTGTATAAATATTTTAATAAAAGTTCTAAAATAATGTGTCTGCCTCCTGCTCTATAAAAGAGAGGAGATTATGAAGTGCAAATGATGCATCTTCGATGTATAGATCCGACTGGGATTTTTCACCATTAAAGAGTCTTCGTGCCTCTCTGCCAGAAGTTGGTTTTAGAGCCGTTTCAGACCCCAAAAAGTATAAATCTCGTAAGTATAAATAAAAGATCACCAGCAAGTGGCTTCAATCACTAATATTTTTTGCAAACTAATGTTCAGCTGATGCAACTCGATTTTGTTTTGCATCACATTAGTGTCACAACGGCAATGACCGGCCTTTATTCACCAACCCTTTGAGTCAGCACTTCGAGACATCTTTCAAATTAGGTCATACTGCAAATTTGCCGCTGATACAAAGGTTGATTAAGAGAGCTTCACAATTTTAAAGGGATGTCGTGTGAGGAGAATTAAGGTCTGGATGATAGTTCCAGGAAATGTGAGGCCCTGTAACTACGTGGAAATAATGTATGGGCTCTATGGGGGAAGAACATATTTCCTCAGAGCGCTTGAAGTAATACTCATTTACAGTTTAACCAAGTCCTCCCTCCCCCATTATTGCAGAAATCAAATGATGGGTCTCAAAAACAAGCCATAAATTGCAACGTGGAGGCAGCAGGATGAGCCCTATTCTCCTCTTGCCGAAAGCTAGTCCCCCCCTTCTCTGCTCCTTTGATCTTCTCAGAAAAGACCTATTCCTCCCCCTTCTACTGCCGAAGCATCTTGGCTTCTGCTTTCCCCAAAAAACACGACCCTGTGTCGCAACGGGACCCTTCACCCAGATTGTAGCAACTCCAACGCGAGGCTGAATTGCCGCGTAAACCTCCCTTGAACAACTGGAGGGGGTGATCAGAAGTGACCACCAACCACAGTAGCCAGGACTAGGCTCGCAAACAAGTCCAAGCCTGATTTAGGCACCTTAATGAGGTGGCCATAATTTCCCCCCATCCCCCCCGCTGAAGTGCAGAAGGAGGAGCATCTCCTCTAGCTGCGAGGTCTGAGCGTGCAGGAGAAAGGATCTCAAAGGGAGCTGTTGGCTGCTGAGCTCTTCTGGAAATCTAGCTGCTTCATTTTAGATGGCTAAGTGGGAAGCAAGATGAATAATCTCTTTGAAGGGAAGCTGCTGTTTGTTAGGAGGTCAGACCAAAACCTAACATTTTTGTGGCATTTGGGGATTTTTTGTTTTCCAAACTTTCTCTCTTTACAGGGAATAACAACTCATGAGGAGCTGAGAGTTCGTCTTAATTGGATGTAAGTTGGTAAAAGTCAATTGCCAGCTTTGTTTTGGTTTAACTCTGGCCCATTTGACAAAGCAAGAAGCTCCTATTAGTGTTGAATTTGCCTAATGCTCAGGATAGAGTAGGGGGAAAGAAGGATTTTGACTGCAGCTATGCCAAAAGCAGAGTGTAACTCTCCTGCCACTGAAATTAGTCTTCCATGTTATCTTTTCTATACTCAGGAATATTACCATGACTTAAGGGTACAGCAGCAGTGAAATAAACCAGAAACAATTTAAAACTGGAGCCTTAAGAGAGGTTTCTCGTGGTATGAATAGCCATGAAAGCTGGGAAAATGTTTTGCATTCCCTTTTGTACTTTATTATTTTCACTTGCAGAGAAGTCCCTGAACTTGCATTTCTACCGTGGGTAGCTGACTTTATTTCATGGTTTTTTGATGTTATGATCACCCACAGACCTTTCTATTCTCCATATGTTTCTGGATTCAGTCACTTCTCCCACAGCCCTCCCTGATAGTACAACACCTCAAATCCCCCCCTGCATGGCAAAGTCTGTTCTATTCCCAGTCACTTTCAATTTGCCTCCGGTGTTTCTCTGACGGCTTTAGTTGAATGTGATTTCCAGAGCCAGAAGCAAAGGAGAGGGAAGGTGGCAGGCCACAAATGAGAAGGTGGCCTGTGCCACTACCAGGAGTCGCTGGATGTGGAGTTTTGAAGATAACTGAAACAAGACCGCCATCAACTTGATTTTAGTATTTTGAGCTACATTCATATTTATAGAATCATGGAACAGTTTGGGTTGGAAAGGACTTTTAAAATCATTATGTTTCAAACTCCCTGCCACGGGGTGTTCAGTTCCTCTCTTCTACCGGGTAAGAGAAAAATTGGTATTACGTCCTAAAACCGTAAGTACTAGATGAGATTTAAAGACAAGAACAAGAAAAATGAAAGGTGCATGTCTACTGCATCAGCCCAAACCCCTCTGCAAACCTAATTCTGTAGTGTCCCCCCACCTCCTGCCTTGCAGAGCTCAGCAGGAGCTGCTTGGAGGTGGCTGTTTCTGGTACTACTGTCCATCTCCAGCATCCATGAATCAGGCAAGAAAGGAAATGAACTCATTCCAGAGTGACTTAAACCAATTGTGGGAAAACAAATTGGGGGTTCCTTTAAAAAAAAAATAAGAATTAAGAAAAAAAATTCTACTGCCTTTTGAGTCTTTGTGGGGACACTGAGAACATGCTTCCAAGCTTTTCTGTTCTGCCCTAAGGGATGGAAAGCTGCTCTTAATACAAGAAAACAAAGCCTTCCACTGCCACTACCAACACACACAAAAAAAGCTGAAACGCTTATGAACACTTTGCTCCAGGCACTGTGGCAGTAAGGAAAAATCATTGCAACCATCACAAGACTTGGCAGCGCCAGGGCCATGCCAGCAGAGTGCTCTTCCCCATTACTGTAAATCACAGGCTGAGCCCAGTTTGTTGCGAAACATCCAATTGTGGCTCCTTGAACACAATAAATAAACCCACCGTCCCTCGGTGCACTTGACTTGGTTAGAGAAGGGAAAATTCACACTTCTGCCCAGGGTCAGGACAGGGGCCAGCTGATGCTTCAGTGTAGCTCAGTGGGAACAATTTACTAAGAGTAGCTGAAAATAAATACAGAACTTTCTATGCCTTCATCCCCATTTACACAATTGATGCAGCTGAGACAACCACTTTGTTCATTTTAAGCATTACAGTATCAAGTATTTTGAGAGACTGCACTTGGGCTCATTTTGGGTTGGGTTTTAGGGAGGTGTTTTTGATAGCAAGGTCCACTTGGACCAAAGCTAAACATACACAGTAAAAGAAAAGCTGAAGCAGTTCCTGGGCTGGGGTAATGTCAATGATGCATGATGGAGCCAGAGGAAAGACTGTAAATAAAACCAGTTCTGAAACCTCCTAAGCAATCCCCAGATACTGCAGGCAGTATACTGCAGGGCTCATTTCCTATAGAGCGTGGCCAAAAAATATTCCAAAATAATAGATCTGAAGCCCCCTTCTTGCTCTGAGCTGCTCTCCTTTTTTACATACCAGATCAACTGAATATTTATAGAGGAAGTTGGAGGTCGGACCGTTTCATTCGTGCTCCAGCACCTTTGGCCAGCTTTTGCACAGCCAGGTCGCCAGCTGGCGGGTAGCACCTCTCCCCACCGTGCTGGGAGCACAGCATCCTCCGAGTGCCAGCTGGCTTTCAGGGACACCAGCGGCGACAGACCCATGGTAAACCAAGACAGCCAATCCCTGAGTTACTGAGCTGAAATTAGAATGGGTCCTGGCATGGTGATGTTTATTCAGAGCTTTACTTTATAGGGGTTAAAATCCATAATCTAAGTCATTTTCTTCTTCACCATCTCTTTTCTCCTCCAAATCACCTCCACAACTCAAAGTCCCTTTTGATATGGTTGTTCCCATCAAGCCTTAGAGAGCAGAACTCCATACACAAATCTACGTAATAAGCCCTACATCTTCACCAATAGATCTTGCCTGGAAATGAGCTTAAACTGCACATAAGATGAGGAAGAGCCAAGCAGTTAGGGGCAGCCAGTTTGCTTCATCACCTCTGTTGAACAGATGAGAAAAAGCACCTAATTAGCTAAATTTATTAATATGCTGCTTTTTCTTTTTTTCTAGAGAGGATACAGCTACATTATAGAGGTGAAACATGACTTTTGATGATCAAGCAAGCAGTGATTAAATAAGGTTAATCCTCATTTTATATGCTAATAGGATATTTATAATCTCAACTGCATATCCAATTTAGCTATTTTATTTTCTGTTGTTAAGAAAGTATTTCTTATTAGAGAAAGAGAATACCCCTACGTTCACTGCAGATGCTATTTTAATTGGGCTCAAGTGCATTGTGTGTAATTAGTCCACTTCTCTAATATTTCATCTATAATTACACCATGAACAATGTGCTTAAATTTCAGAAGGGCTGCTAGTTGTTATTTTTTTTTTTGTTAAATAAAACTGCTAATTAATTAGCGACCCATCCCATGGACAACCTATTCGCTTTGTAGCCCACCTCCAGGGCTCTCAAACAACCACCTTTTCTCAGGTTTGAACACCTTGTTTTGACATGTCACCTCTGATCCGATAAACATGAAAGCACCCACACCACCCACCTGGCTTCACCAGGACCACCATTAAAAAACCCCTCCTGATGTACTGATGGGCAGGAGAGACTTCATTTTAGACAATGCTGGCTATTGAAAACTACCAAAGAGAATTAAACAACTGGATGTTGTTTCATCTCATCCACCTAATAAATTGACCCTGTAGCTTAAGAGGACAGCGATATGGCAGATAGGAGAGGGCTCCCATTCTCCACCACAGCATCCCAGCTCTGTAACAGAGAAAAGAGAGAAACAGCACTGATTCACGGTGTGTGTGAATATGTTGTAATCCTAGAAAGGTCAGCTCTAAAATACATCCTCCTGCAAATGCCAAGACAAGGTGCTGCTAGGAGGCTGGAGATCAAGCTGAGCTCTCTTGGAGGAAGGTAATGTACTCGGAAGACACTGTGCAGGTTAAACATTTCAATAGAATCATAGAATGTAGATCATCTAGCTCCAGTTTCCCTCATAAAATACTTGAATTCATTTCCTTGGCTGCACACTGTGCTACCAAGCTTAGTGTCTTTTGTGTAAGATCAAATGGAAAATTGAGGATACAACACAAGGACGGTGGTGAGCAAAACCTTCTCTCTGCTGCATTTCCCCTTCCCTTAAACAGCAGCCAACCACGGGGCAGAAAACATATGTGTAAGTATTTTATATATATATACTTGCACAAAGTCATACCTGGTCACACCAAGTATGAAGGATCCTCCTCTTGTACTTCTTGAACAACCATTTTGCAAACACCACTTCGCAACTTTGCTCAGGCTTTCCTCCTGGCAGTGCAGCTCTACCTCAGGTAGCCCAAATCCAAGCCAGTATTACAGGGAAACCACAACGACCTTGAGGTTAGCTGTCCCACTGCTGTGCCAGTAAGCTCCCACCACTGCCCATGTCCACCCTTGATTAGCCCATCATGTGACCTCATTACTGCCAGTGTCTAATGACTTGCAATAACCACATACAAGGTACTAGAAAGAAAAAAAGGACACCCAAGATTATCCATCCTACCTTCACTTCTCAAAACCCACCCTCAATTTAGAGAATGATAAAAAAAACAACATTAAATCACACAGAAGACCCTTGCCCAAGAGGACATAAACCTCCCTTGCCTTTACATGGTTCCCATCCCAGAAACTAAACCTTTTCATAGGCAGCAGAGTTGGCAAGTGATGTCAGGATACACAGGAAAAGGGAAGTGTCTTGACGACTGAAAGCTTTTTAACATGTGGATGAATGTAGTGGGCCAACACTTAACCAGCAGAAGACCTGGGTGAGGAAGAGACACAAGCCGCAGTCTGTGGAGCTGGAGACCATGGTAAGTATGGGATATCATTTGACGTGTCCTAGGACCGCATTGCAGGGATGCCACCATACCTTCCTTCCCAAAGCACCACAGTGAAGAGCTATTACTTTGGCTTCAGGCTTTTCTTCTGCCTAAGGGATGAAGTCCCAGCTATTACTTGGTGAGAAGCCCTAGCTATTATTTGAGGAAGTTATTATTTTTTCCCAAAAAAGAAAAGCCTGACCTCTTCCCATCTGCTGGGGAAAGCCAAATTGCTACCAATCTGGCTCTAATGTGAACTAGCTCCTTCTGCCCAGAAGTTTATATTTCAAAACAAGTGTGCCTGCAAAACACTGTTTATTTAAATCACAGTATAAATGCCAGTAACCCAACATGCAGAGGGAACAGCACCCGGAGGTCTCCCACTTAGTGCTTGAGAGCTATTAAGTAAATCAGGGGAAAATTCCTCAGGAAATGATGGAGTTAGGCCTGATGGGCATCCCTGTGTGATTAATGCAACTTAATGAGGTCATGGGTGACAGATTTGGGAGCAGAATTGTTTAAACAGCATGTAAAAAAAATCCCCAAACATTCATAGCACACAGGGGATGGAAATCAAGGCTTGTTGTGTTATCCCATGGTGCAAAAACACCCCAAAAAGGGCAGCCTTTGTCCTGACCAGTTCTCCCTCACATGGCAAGCCAACAGGGAATGGGAAACTGACAAAACAGATGGTATGAGTGAGGAACAGGTTCACCTTGACTAATGCAGAAAAAGTAGTATCTAAAAGGTAAACAATTTCAGTATTCCAGGATTTATTTCTTTTTAATTCAGAAAACAACTGAAAGACAATGATGATGTGGATTCCGAGGACACAAAGGACTGAGAAAAATCCCATTAAATTCCAGTGCACACTAGCTTTTCACTTTCTTAACAGCTAATACCATTGAGCAAACATTACAGGGCTCTCAGCTAGGAACGGTCTGAAGAGCATCACGAGTCAAGGATGGCCCAGCCTCATTTTGATTTCTTAGAGGTTAGAGATGAGCATTTAGGTCAAAACACCTTATTTCCACTACCCGCCCCCAACATCTCTAATAGAAAATGGTTGCCTTGATCGAAGGAGCTAAATTCTGCAGTCATTCTGCAGTACTGCAGGATAATTACACTGACTTCATCCAAGCACTTCGGTTTTGCTGATACATCTGTCAAGGACAGGAGGGGATTCTTGGTGTCTCACAGCCCCTGGAACACAAGTTCATGTAACTCTTCAACATTCACACTAGAGGGTCTTCTTACATCCCCTGTGATTGAATCACCAGGGAAAGAGGATCCTGGCTGGCATCCCACCAGCAATGGGCCATTTTTGTGGCATGATGAAAGAGAATTTTTGCTTTCATTAGACTGCTTTTAACAGTTCATGGCCAAAAAAAACTTTTCATTGTGCTCTGTTGACCAAGAGTGACCCACTGTTCCTTCCTAAATACTTAATGGAGGCCTACAGGTTTTCATGTGTGGTCAACAATGCTGCAATATATCCTTCCAGCTGGCAGCAGCCCCCCTTCTCTATTTATTGTGCTATATTATTAGTCATGCAATTCACCTGGTAGAGTGACTTGCATTTGCTTGTGAAGAATGAAGATTTTACCAGTTGACTATTTAAAAAAAAAAAAACAAGCTAGAACCCATTTTAGTTGGAAAGGGAAAGGCCAAAGGGAAATTATTACTGTTTTAGACAGCAGCATAAATTTTCTTCCTATTTTTAACCTAGCTTTTAATTTAATAAATTTTATGACCCTTATATTAAGTACATATGTTTTACAAGACATTGTGTCCCTTGAGTCACCCTGAATTTGCTCTACTATAGCAGAGTTAAATGAATGAATACTGTGTTTCTGATTTCAGCTTACCCCTTATTTGATCCTTATATAGTCAATAAACCTTCATAGAAGCATGGAGCAACTGAATTAAGCAGTGTGCCAAAGCTGTGTTTGGGAATTCTGTTAGTCTTTAAAAGGGAATTAGTAAGTTGCTATTCTCTTATTCAGAACCTGCTACACCATTGCCAGGTTCCCCGTGCTGTTTACAAGGATTAAATGGTGATACTAGTTAGATTCTTGAAGTTATATATTACCAATTTAATTTTCCATATGATAATTTAAGAAAGGGAGGTCAAGTTTTAATTTGAGTGTCCCAGCCCCCAAAATGTAACTGTTTTTTTTCTGTTGTTCTCTGGAAACTTGGAAGAGGAAAAAGCATTTAATCAGCCCTGCGCAGGTTACAGACTATTCCCAAACAACTGCACTTTTCGAAGGAAGAAGGGAGATCTTTTCAGAATATAAACATTTAAACAAAGCCCAACGCTGCCTTCCCAAGCCTTTCACCAAAATTGGGTCATACAGGTTAGTAGGTGACTGTAGAATCATGCCAAAAGTACTTAATGCCTGCTACAAATGTAATATAGACAAATTGGAAGATCAATTGAATTACCCAGAGTAGATCCCTTTGCAAAACTAAGACCCCCCTGATACTCAGCGCCTGCAGAGAAAATAAGCGTACACCAAGGTTATTCTTGTTTGGGTGCATTTACACTGTTTATTTAAGTAATGCACCAGGGCAGCTTTTCACAACAGGTTTACAATGGTGGCAAAACACTAAAATTAGATAGGGGTAGTTGATATTTACTCCACAGTGGGAAGCATGAGTTATTGATTGGCTTTATATCAGCCTAGAGCTCCTTTTTAATAAAATAAGATTAGTTTAGAATGGTGTTTTATAAATCGGGTGGTTCTAATTTGATTTGAGTATTGGCTCTTAGTGACTTGCCAAAGTTCAGTAAATATGCAGAGTATAGTATATGCACTTTATCTTTGTGTATTAGCTATGACATAAACACAGAGGGGAAAAGTCAAATTTTATACATCAGAAAATGGGTTTCTTGCCAGACATTATAACATTGCGTATTTAATTTAACTGATGTATGTTAAAATGGGAAACCAAATTCAATGAGCTGTTTGTTTCTTTCTACAAATACACTTACATCAATGACCTCTGAGGACATGACCTTAAAATGTAACTAGATGTTTAAAAGAACCTCAAAGATCTATATGACATTAATGTTTGTGTCAGAGGGCAGTATACAAGCATGTATATACTCGGCTGTCTGTATGTCAACTGCTATATTTTTTATTGTTACAGGAAACCAGCCAAAGTCCCAGGAAAATTATCAGCTCTTTTTGGTTTTTTTCCCTTTGGCATGGCCCTGTTTAAGACTAAAGGCATAATCTTAAATTAGAGCATGTTTTAGCCCTATTCAGTAACCATTCTGGTACCTTTTGTGTATTTTAAATGCTAATCCTTCTTGGGGAGCATAAGGCCCCCACAGAGACCCAAAGCATTTAGGCATGGTGCATGGAGGTGTGCAGCAGCCCTGTGTTTGAGGACTGGTATGGAGCTCCTAAAGAAGAAAGAACAACCATTTTAGTTGGGCATGGGGAGCTCCTGGTCACCTCTCCAGGGACAAAGTGATGTCAAGTTCTGCTGTCTGTCAGGATTAAGTGCCTGTTTGCTTTTTCACTAACACGTGGTTTGAGAACAAAGCAGCTCAGATCTCCCCCATTCTTAACAAAGCATCTCAAATTGCTGAGTAAAATTCCTTAATCCCCCTGCCTTAATCTGAAAGCACCAATGCCACATGGTAACACTGAGGTCTCTTTTTGTCCACCATAGAGCACCATTGACATCAATGTTTGATTTGGAGATAACTTCTTCTTCAGTAGCCTATTATCAGAGGGAAACCTCAGGTGCTTTGTTCTCAGACAAGGTCAGTCCAAGTCATTTTCTTCCCTATATTCTCATTCCAAAGAAGAAACTAAATACAAAGCACAAAGAGAACAAGCTGGCATAGTTTTTCACCTCCATAAACATGGGTGGTTAAACATAAGGTGAGCTTTTCCATCATGAGGACCACGAGGAGGGATGCAGCAGCTGTTTCCTCAGTTGTTGTCTGAATCCTACAAAGGTCAGGCTAGAAGAGGCAGCAGCTTCAAGTTAATTGCAACATGCCCTCCCACCATTATGAGCAAGAAAATTATGTCTAAAAAGTAAGAAAGCAAAACACCTGATCTGAAAAGGATGGCACTGTTGTAACCTGGCACAGCAGGTGGCTTGACCACAGTGAGTATCTGTAGATATCATTCTTACATAAAGTTCATATCTCATCATGGCAAATACTTTCCTGCTATCATTTAAACAATAATAAAAATCAAGTCCCAGTTTCTGCTAGAAAAGTTATGGAAATTACTACTTGCTTGCTCTTCAACCATTCCACCTGCTTCTATTACTGACCTGCTACCACTTTGGTTTCCATCTATATTGTCAACATAAATTTAATTGACCTGTCCCAGCTTCAGCCAGTGGTAAAAACAGAGCCCCAAGGTGGGGAGATTAAAGGTCTGCCTGACTGGCAGCAATCAGAAATGGTTGGCCAGGAAAGAGCAGAAGTGTAGGACAGCAACAACATTTTCTCCATGTACTTTCCAAGCACACCCGCTCTGTGGCAGGTGAGACACGGGCAAAGTTCTGTTACAGGCATTGGGCCAAAGATACAGAAGTTCACCATATAAAATTCAGGAGAAACAGGAAGACTCAAGAGTAGTTTTCACTTCAGTAGATTTTGTTCCTTTTCTTCCTGCTTGATTTCAATCAATCCTTTGAGATTCAGTTGTAGAGGTCCACTAATTGAATTGTATGTACTATTACCTAGTTCTACTCTGATCTGTATTTGCCAAAAATTAGTTTGTGGTCTGTATTCTCCACTTCTGACCTTAGCAATGTATGTGCCTTCATTCAAGCTTTGCTTTCTGGAAATGCTCAAAAGGATCCAGAGTAGCTGCTCTAATCAGGGCCAGGTCAGCATCAGTCAGGACTTTTATCTTAAAAGCCATAAGGACTCCATAAGGAATAGCAACTGACTCCCTGTGAGGAAACTGCTAACATGTTTTCTTTCTCCCATCATCAAGTAAGACACGAAGAGCAGCTTCAGAAGGTCTGGCCGTGAAAAATAACTCAAGGTTTATAACCAGCAGTATTCAGCTGGAAAGCATAACTCATTGCTAAGCTGTTTACGCACAGCTGGAGCAGACTGGTGTGGAATAGAGTATGCAAGGCAGGTGGGCACAAGAATACACAATATTCGTTTCTGTATACCCTTCTTGTTGACTACTGAGGTAGAGCAGAAGATCATCAGATGCCAAGGACAGAGGCTGCCAATATATCAAGAAAACCACAATCTGGGATACAATATTTGGGAAAAGAACACGTAGACCTTCATGGTGCCATGCTGAAAATCTTGATCTAGTAAGAGGCATAAGAGATGGCTCTTGACTGACGAGACAAAAACTGCAGAATATTTTCCTCACCTCTTCCATCTCCAAAAAGATATTGCTTAAACTGACACAGGAATCTCCTAGCTTTCCTACTTGTAGCAGGCAGAAAGTTAAGAAGAAAACCACCCAACTTCAAGACTCTGAGAAAAAAAAAATGCCAATACCTATGTCCACCAAGAATGCTAGAAGGAGTCCCTGCAATTCTGTATTGGTAAAGATAAAGCTTGAGAATCAAATTCACCGAATTAAATAGCAGTGACTTTGTGTTTTTTCTGTGGAAAAGGCTGTTTAGGATGTTTTCTGTCTGCCTATGAATGGGTATTTTCAGATTAACATCATCTCTGAAGCTACCCTGAAGAAGTGTCTGCAAATAAAGCTCTAAAGTTGAAAAGCATGGAGCAAGTTGCATCCTCACAGACAGGCCTCAGGGACTGGAACAGATGGGGACCAATAGAGCTCAGGGAGGACCAAAGACTCTTTAGTACAGATGGGTATAACTGATCTCACACCGAGTAAGTGCAGGTCAGAGTCTTGAAAACAACCAAATTATTAGGGAATAGAACCCTTCATAAATATTTCCATGTTACTCCTGCAGGCAATGAGACTACACACTTGAACGATGAGCTAATGGCAGGACTTTAATCAAACCATTCCCACAGAAATGCTAAGGCACTTCAAACACAACTCGTTAGCCAAAATTCCTCCACCCCAAGGTGGAAAATGAGCCTTGAAAGACATACCCACAAAGCAGACATTTCTCAGCTGATGACAAACAGGCAGCTGTTGCTGCTGTATGCTGCTCTTAGCCTGAGTGGTAATAGCTACTGGCCTGAAGAACTAGTTAGCTCTCATTTATATCAGTGGAAAGCAGTGTCTCCACCGAAGTCAATATAGTTTCACTGGGGTAAGTGTGATCAAATTAGGCTCGATGTCCACAGACCTCAGTGTATTACTTGCCTTAGGGCAGGGGAATGAGAACAAAGGGCTCATATATTGGTATCTGTGTTTGGTCTGTAAAGTATTGCTCTCTCTTGCCCACCACATCTTTCAGTGACGAGCTATGTGGAGTCATACAATTAAAAAGCCATTTATGTTCAAGATTCCCACATCCCCGACGTATGTCTTGTCACAGCAGAAGAGTTAGCTCTATACCCGAGAGATTTCAGCATCATGAAAAGATGGCTACCAGCAAAAAATCACTCTGAAGTGAAAAAGGAGAAGGAAAAAAAAAAAGAGAGACATACACAGAACAACCTGGAGATGTTACAAGAGCTCCATCAGAGCTGGCTCTGGGTACAAGAAAAGCAAGTAGCTGCCCAAAAACAGCAGGAGAAAAAAAGCACAGGAACATTTCCCAGGTGTCCTACCCCTTGCATAGCAGCAAATCCAGGCTGATGATCCTGTTGGTGGCAACTGGATTCAGGAAGGTGAAAGGCCAGACTTCAAAACTACCACTGGGACTCACATCAGTAGCCACAAACATCAAAGGTACTTTCATTTGCACTGCTTAAACCTGGAGTGTAAAACCTCCTGGGCAATGCTAGTGCTAGAGGCAGAATCCTGGGAAGAGTGGTGATCCTGGAAGAGGACAGCCACCACTGGTAAGGACATCAGTATCCAGCCCTGGGAAAAGACCACCTTCTGCTGGAGCAAAATGGTTGCTCATTTCTATTTTCCCCTTGTTCTGACTCTTACATGGTTATCATCACACCATCCCCACCAGCTCTGGGGCAAAGCACATAGGTGAACTTGTAACCAGGAACACACACATGTATAAACATGCACCCCTTTTGTCAGCTGTAGCATTTTATAGCCCATGGGGGAGTAATAAGCCAGGGCTCAGTATCTACCTCATGGTGTGATATAACTTTCAATCATGTTAATTAAATTAATATGGCCCATGCTAATGAAAACCACAAAATACTATTTTGGTGTCCATAAACACATACATTTTGATAATATCAACTTGTCATTCTGATGTTCCTTTCTACACCAAATACTAGCAATGTAAACATATCAAACAATGCTTTCATCATAACAAAGGAAATTCTGCATCAGCACCAGACTGAATGTAGACAGACTTGTATAAGCAGCAAGCTCCAGAAATATTCAGCCATACTAGGGGTCACCGAGTCTTCTACAAATGCTCCTCCTATCTAATCTTTTTAGTCTACTGTTAAGGTATAGTTTTGGCTCATGTTTTGTTTAAGGTTGGGGTTTTTTTTTATTATTATTATTCTTTCCCTGCATGATTAGCCATCCAGGAAATGTTTAAATTACAAAATCATAAGGTTTAAAAGATTTATAGATCAAATTATATTAACTTAATGCAATAGGCCAGCCATACGGAAATTAGAAGTCTTTATATTATATTTTGGTTATTAAATTGCTCTCTTTATACTGTTTGTTTGTAACAGCAAGGTTTTGCTGTCTGATGTCAGAACCTGCAGAGTAACCAAGAAAAAAAAATGACTTAGTCCTTGGTTCAAAGAAATAATAGGTTACTAGGATAATTAATTTTTTGTTTAATTACTGCAGAATGAAACAATTCAACAATATCCAATCAATCCTTGGAATGACAGAACAGAAGGTCAGCAGTTGCTAAGTCAATTGTTTTGAAAGAGAAATTTATGTCAGGTTCTCTTTTATGTGCTGGAGAAAGAAATTGGATAAAAGTGGTCAAGCAAACATTAATTAATTGTATAAATGTAATCCTACTGTCATGCAAAAAATCACAGAGACTCCAGGCAAGGCATGGAAGGCACTGGTTTGTACGTCACTCAAGAACATCCAGAAATTGTGTCCTCAACTTAAAACAATAATAATGAAAGAAAGGAGAGAAAACATGAATATTTGAAAGCCAGACTTGTTTTCAAACTGGCGTTCAGAGGCACATTTGCATAAGTTGACAGGCTCAATCTGGTGCCTATAGAGACAAGTCCATGCCACCATGAAGTCTGAACCTGCTTGGCTGCTTGGTGGCAAGCCTCAGAGGTGGCAGCTTCTCCTGCCAGATTAGAGAGCCAAGCCAAGTAAAAGAGAATTTCATGTAAACTAAAGGTCCCATACAAGTTAATTTGGCTCAGAATTGCCAACTACTGGTTGGTTTTTTTTCACCCTCTGAGCCTCCAGATATCCAGCAAAGTTTTATTTTCCTGCAGCACTAGTTTTTAGAGTTACACAGCTACATGTCCCTATTTTGCCTTGAAATACCTGTTCCTGCTTCCTTACTCCAGAGAAAGTTTTGCATTTCAGGGTCCTCACCTACAATTTCCATCATTTTCCGAGTATTGCTGATCCGGCGTATTCAAGACCAGGATTACCAGCTGGGCTCAGCCATCTTCTGACCCACAGTTTCATTTCTGCTGTACTACTCTCCTTTCCAATCCTTGCTGATAGTACCAGAAACCACTCTATCATCACCTGCTTCTTCTTTCAAAACCAGCTCATGAAATAGTATTTCACCAGCCTATTATTTTATGCTTCTATTTACCACCTGGCAGCTGGGGGCTGCAGGGGGAAGACCTGGTGGTGCAGTCACTAGTGCATTAACTGAATCTGGTTATGAGGTCCATGAAAGTTTGGCACTTGTGTTGGCATCGATGTCTTGTTAAGGCAGGTCTGTACCAATGTCTGGTGTTCTTTACTCTTTTGCTCTAATGGTATGACCCCAGCTTATTGATAATCGGGGTAACAGAAGCATTAGAAATCATTGAACCTATTTGTCACCACACCTTGTTTAGCTAAATCCTCTTTTAATCCATTTTTGCACAAAATCCAGCTGGGTAATTAGCTGCCTGTAGAGTACAGGAGCACAGGTTCTCTGCCTGTAGACTTCCTTCAGTCCCTACACCAAGGACAAATTATTGTCAGCAACCAGAGAAGGACAGTGCTTCATTATTAAACATGGAAGTTAAGATGCAGTGTTTCATGGAAACCAAACAGGTCTGCATTATGAACCAATTTTTACACCTACAACAGGAGGCAAACCCAGGGCATGCTGGATAGCCCACTCTTGAGCTCTCCAGCTTGCAAAAAGCGTTTGAATGTGCATCCAGTGCAACGTGAAGGTGATCCTTGCAGCAGCTCTGTGATGGTTTGAGAGCTTCTTTCCAGGGCACATAGATGATGTTGAAAAGGTGACACAGCCAAACTCCATCTTGTTCCACAGCTCAACCCAATTCCATGATGGGAAACCAGACAGGAAGGAGAAGTGAATGATGAACTCTGCAGCATCACACTGGCATTCCTAAGCCTCATCCAGGGTTTGGCTCCTGTTTTTCCATGGGAGATGCCAAAACCTTTCCAATTAAGCAAATATACAGCTGTATACTTTTTTCAAATGTATATATTATAGGAGGACCCAGAAGATGGCAATAAGTGGGAAGAGTACACCATTCAAAAGCCCTGGCATGGGCCCTTGTGACATTACTATGGTTATGCATGGCAAAAAACACTATGGAAAAAGTCACTGAGCTTGAGCAGGGTCTGATTTTTAAATCTCAGCAGAGCAGTCAGTTTAAACTTCTATGACACCAGTGCTTGAATGGTGTAATGAACATACGTGGGCCTACACAATTTCCTTCTTTAAACTGTAACTTTGCAAGAGGTTGAACACAAATGCTTTTTGTACAGAAGGATATTTAACACAGAAGGCATAGGCATGAACAACAATTGTTTCAAAACGTTCTCCTAGAGAGCTTATTTCATGATTTTGCTGTGCTCAAGTCTGGACCAATGATGCCAGCACTACTAATCTTTGAAATGAGAGGGTTTACGTTGGGAGTGTTGACATAACCTTAGCTACAGCAGGAAAAAAGGGTACTAGAAGATGGAAATGTATATTTTTGGAAATAGATTTCATTCTGACAACCCTATAACAAACAAGTGAAATTTTAATACTGTGCTTTGATGAAAAATGAGCTGCTGAATAAACACCAGACTAATTCATAAAGAGCAAACTCAGCCTGTTTAATATTTCTTGAACTGTCCCAAAAATTCCATTGATCGCTAGTGAGGCTGTAAATAGAAAATTCCTACCATTTTCAAAGGAGCCAGGAGAATCTCATTGGGGTTTGCCTATCAAACTCTTAGACACTTTTGAAGCTCCCAGGCACAAAACATAATAAATCAAATATGAAATTGTATAGTGTTGGGCTGGGGTGGAACCTATGATTATATGATCTATTCCTGAGTTTGCTTTATTTTTTGTGGAGTATTTAGTTTCTACTTAATTACTGTGTCCTCCACCAAAAAGTCAAACATCCCTCCCTTGATCAATCAGCTATTTGGGTAGAAGTGCACAAATACTTCAAATACTAGCAATTAGACCATTCTACAGTTTAGTACCAATGTATGATACTGTATTCATTTGGAAAACTAAATCCATGTCATGTCCAATGTTAAAATAAAATGTCATACTCTTGGGACCAGGTCCCTGCCCCCTGTTACTCTTTATGATTTCTTAAGCAGATTTATGGAAACAGAAAGGTATCAGATATGCTGTATTAACTACATGCTAAGGCAAAAAAAGCAAATGATATTCAATATTGGATATTTATAAAACCCAAAAAGCTGATGATCCTTCACTGTATTTTTCCGATTTTGGGTTGTTGGCTTGTTGGGCTTTTTTTTTGTCAAGGAATTCCCTTTTCTTGAACATTTCAAAGCTGATAATTTTTTGCCATTTTTCTCTACTGTCAGTCCTATGCCCTTCCTAGCTATAAAGCACTGATACTGCTCAGCATCCCAAAAACTAAATATATATATAATACATAAAATTGAGAGATAATTGGGTTAAGCACAGAAATGAGTGGCATGTTTCCTTTTATAAAATTAAAGCCCCTTTGTTTCTTCTATCCAGCAACCCTACCCCTAAACCTGAACCCACCACCCCAGGGCACCAGGCAAGTTTGGACCTTCAATTTACCGCTCAGGCTACCAGCAGTGTGGCCTTGCTAGTGAAAATCCAGCTTAATTCTGCTGCTCTCCCTCTGTTTAAAGCAAGCTGCTTCCCACCATCGTGCCAATATTCCCATTTTTCTCCAGCACAAAATAGTCTATGCTGCTAACTACTTGATCTGTAAGCCAGGGAGGCTACTGTGGGTACCTCACCTGGGGTAAAACACCAATAAAGTTAAGGTAGCTTTGTCAAGAGGAGCCATTTACTTCTATTAGCATCTCAAGTTTAAGTTGGTGGGGGAGTTTGGGATAATTTTGATAGGCAGAGTTAAAACCGAAGCTGTCCAGTTTCAGTTACTTTAACCCGAACTAGCATCTTTCCCACAGTTCTCTCTTGTAGCACAGACATGTTTTTGACTGGCAAGTTCTCTCTCACTTTTTTTTATTCCTGTCCTTGCATTTGTTTTCCTCTTCCCAGAAAACTCTCTGGCATATAACATCTGTCCTTTTATCCCTTTTATTTTTTAATAGTAAGGGAAAACACATCATTTTCAACTGTCCCAGAAGCCAATGCCCCTTGCTTACTTCCATTCTTTCCCCCAAATCCCACACTCAAGTACTAAAAGCATCTTTTTACAGCTGAAGAAGGAAAGAAGCAGATGATGTAGGTGTCCAAACCAGCACTGAAGACCAAAAAAAATGTCCTTGCCATGCTTCTTTAAGTCAACTTTTTATACTGAGAAACAACACAGCTGTGAGTTAACCCAGGCAGCAGCAGACTTTCTCGTTCTTAAGTGTTGCCTTCTGGAATCACTCAAAACTTTTGCTTCCTTCTCTGTATGCAAACAAGGACAAGTCTCTTAACATAAATGTTAAAGATTTGCATATTTACAGTTCAGAGCTGCTCTGTTAATTCTTTTGAAATGCAAGCACATAAAGCCTCCTGAACCACTCCAATAGACAGCTGGGCTGTGCTTCCCATCACCTACCCTACAGCCTTATTCTGAACCCCTGTAAGAGCTGATGTAAACATAATTTATACTACTTTGGAGCTGGATCCATTTGTTCAGGAACATGTATGTCAAATTCTTTCATTCCCATCCTACACAATCCAAAGGTTTCATAGGTCAGGGCACGAATCTTTATGTGTATACATACACGCATGTTATAATGTTCTCATCTGTATAACAGCTCATGTGCAAGCCTTTTCCCTCTTTTTCCTTTCAAAGGATGGGAAAAGTTTATTTTAATGTAGGTCTCAGTCTTCAGCACCATACTTCAGAGAGAGTGATAGGCTAGCATGCCTCGGTTTAAGTTTATGAACTGACAGCCCACTTTCAATGACAAAAGAAAATGTAACCTAGGCTGGTTTTCAACCACTGATTGTCAGATCCCATGTTCAATATGTCATATGGAGTACACTTCATTAAGGACTGAATTACTTTACTTGTAACATGAGCTAAATTAAAGTCAATGTCAGGCTGCATAAATCACCAATTTAAATGTATCAGTAAGTGCATTGAAACAGTCATCATCACTCCGTGCCCTAAAATAACCCAAAAATCTGGGCTTCATTTTTATACATTGTAAGGATGACAGATAGGGGATTTTTTTGTTCTTTGCTAGGGCACACAATTTTACTGTCAGAAACTATTGAACTTTTAAGGAATAGCAATGGTTCGGTAACACCTCTCAGACAATGTATTTCATGGCGCTGTGAATTCAGAGCTCACGAGGAACAGATCCAGAGCATCCATCAGGCTGTCATAGGAGTCCTTCGTTATACTGACAGACTGAAATTTGGTATCGTGCCTGTTTAAGGAAGGATATAGGGAGGGACAATCCTGGGAACACTTGCACAGACACCAGGACAGGGGCCCCTGGGTCAGCCCCTGGATGATACAGCTCAAGTCAATGGGGTATTACAGGATTTAAGTAGACAGTTTTCCCACCAAGATATTTTTCTATTACAAGAGGTGAAAAAAGCTATATGAAAAGGATATAGTTGGTAAGGAAAGATGCACTAGTGCCACATCTGTTAAAATCCAGGACATAATCCCCTCTTCTCGCAACAGTTTTATTTCAGTGCAGGTTGAAGTATTACTTCTTGTCTACACTGAGCTGAGAACATATTTAAATCTCCTAGACCTGCTGTGTAGTTTTGGGAAAGGCAGTGGATGGCCAGAACCGTGGAAGACATTTCCAGATGACAATGGGTGGCAGCAATAATTAGCACAAAGGGCCAATTCTTCACATCCATTGCCCAAGTCAGGAAAATGCCTCTGAAGTCTGAGAAAATGTATCAGTGTAACACTGGTGAACGCAAGAAAAGAATTAGATTCTGAATTGCTTCTTCATATTTATTCCAGCTGTTTGAACAGTGGATTAATTTCTGTTAAATAAGTAAACTAAATTTACTTATTAAAAAGTAAATAAGACTTGTCTGCTCTTTTCAATAGATCTTTCATGTGTTTTTAACTTGAGAGGAAGATGAGAAGTAAAATAGTAAAGAGGCATTTTTTGCTGGTCTGCTTGCCATCTGGATCTCTCTAGGCCCTGGCATCTGCAGGATAGGAAGGAAAAAAATCAAAGTATTCCTGGAAGGAAGAAGAGGCTGCTACCTAGCAAAAAAAATGGGAGAGAGAAACCCGGAACTGGCGAGAAAGGAGAAGGGGAAATGTGAAATCCATTTCTTTAGCCTCCTAATGCAGATTTCTTAGCATGCCCCTTAACTTTCTGATCTCTTTGTTTTCTTGAGCATGATGATTTTCATGCCTTCTATTCTTTTTTCCTCGCATTTTAGTTTGATGATCATTCTCCACAAGCTTCCTGCATATGTCAGCATGAAACAATAGGCTCTCATTACACTTGGCTTCTTTCATCTCCTTCAGACACTGACCTACATTTGTTCTGTTATTGCCAGTGTGGAAACATTTCCCCGCATCAGTTTGTTAAAGAAAATAAAATAAATCACATGTTCCATATTACCAACCATGTTCTGTTGTCTAGAGTATTTACTCTGCATAGTCTTGCAAAGCAATTTCAATTAAATTCAGAAGTCCTGTGGTACTAAGATACCTGGCTGGAGTTGAAGCTTTACTCTCTTTGGAAGTCAAGTGTTAGCAGAACATGGGAAACTATACCTCAGTGACCATCATGTACTGTCACTGTGGAATATCAAAACATACGTGCATCACTATTCTGGTGGGAGTGAGACCTCACCATTTATATATCATGACCAAGCACATGGTAAGTTACAAAAAAAATCTCTTCCACTCAACTGTTGCATACCCTCATTTCACACTGATGGGTTGCTCATGTGTTGATCTAATAACACAGCAACATGGTTATTCTTATTTTTCCACCAGACAACTTGGCCAGTTTTCTCAAAGAAGGTGGCAATGAGTTTGCCTGATTCTTCCCAGTCCAGCACAGCAGGAAAGGCAGAAGTGTGGAGTCATTTTTAAGAGGGTGGAAGATATTTTCTGCTTGATGACTGGGAATTCGAAGCAACATTGGCTCTACGACTTAAACAGAATAAATAGATCCAGCCCATGACCTCAATGCCTGCAGTACTGTCAGAAACCTGCAGCCACTTCCACAGCACATTGTAGAAACTAATGAAGTATTTCTGTCTGTATCTTAACTGCAGAACAGTTTGCTCAACACAGCTTTTCCCAGCTGCTTACATGCGTGTTCTAGCCTGGGGATCTTGAGTATTCACAGTACCTGCCTTAATTGCTGACTTTGGAGCAGTGACTGCAGCCACGCACCATCACATGTGGAACTAGGATAAAGGTGCCTTTCCCACCAGGCGCTCGTGGACACCGACCAAAAGTGTCTTTTGCTGAGAAAGTGTATAAAACTCAAGAAAGTGAAGACAGAGCATGAGCAGTTGCACAAAAGCCAATATCTGGTCATACCAACCACATGGTTTGCTACACTCACCATGCAAAAAAAGCAGATGCAGCAGGTTTTATCCTAGCACTTCCAAACAGCAATGCAAATAAATACAGTGCTGATGCACAAGGAACTAGAATTTTGGTAACATGGTGGTTTGGCAGAACAATCCTGGTGATCCATCATCCAGAAACATCACGTTTGACCTTGGTCTCATAAACTAGAGGCTAAGCATACTTCAACCCATTCTAGTTTGTGGGAACGCCTATGGCATAAGTATTACACTGCCCTCCTGAAGACAATAATTTTTAAAATACTATTTTTCAGCTTTCTGTTTGTTGGCCCAAGGAAAAGCAGTGCAATAATTGAATATTTATGGAAGAGAAAAGCCAAAGCATCTACAACTTGAACATTCACGCAGCCTCAGCTGCTGGATAGGCATGTATAAAGCTTAAAAATGCCAAACCAACAGAATTTCCTTGCCCAAATGCTTGGTTTCAGGACCACACATCACTAAGACATAGCAGATCTGTGCTGTTGGCCAAAGCCAGTGTGAAAGCTGGTAGCAGACAGTGGCAAAAACTCTTGCCACATGCCATGTTCAGCCAAACTGTCCTTCATGCAATTCATTTGCACCTGAAGCTTCACCAAAATAGGCTTCCTGACACACATCTGATGGTAGCTTTACAAACAAGGCACTGGGCAGAAGGCTGAAGACAGCTATTCAAATGCTGAGAGCCCTTGAGCTGCCAAGCACAGATCTGAAGAGCCCTAGGGAAAGAAGCAGTAGAAAGGGATTGCGAGGCATAGACCTTCTTCTGCGTCTGAACCACAGCATGAGCACCCTGTGCTCTAAAGGTGAAGACTGCTGCTGACCCTAAGGATCATCCCTTAGGAATCACTGAAGCACAAGCCACTGTCTTCTGTTGTCTGGCACGCTCTCTACAATAAGACACTAGCAGTCCCACTATATCACATGGACTTCTGTGCTCCCTTGGGAGAGGAGCAAACAGCCATGCAGTACAGTTTTGATACCCACAACCATCTATCTCTCTAAGATGGAACAACCTCAGGAAAGAGATTTCTCAATTAATTAACCATCATAGTAAGCTTGGTAATCGGGCATTTAGAAAAATATGTATGTTCCTGTTTGATTACAGAATGCACTTCAGGAGCTGTATTTTCTGATTTCAGCTCCCATTAAAAGCTGCTTACTATGTAAGCTTTCCAGCCCCAGTCAAAAATACATCCTTTGGAGACACTTCAACTCTTTTTCCATTTAAGTGTACAGAAAGATGACATACTTACTCATGAATTATGGTAGGCCAAAGGGGTCTTTCAAGTCTTAAATCACCGGACATATCAAATAAAGTTTAATACTAAGTTAGATGAAACCTGGAAGATAGATTGGCTTGTTCCTCCCTGCAAAAGCTCTGCTCTAACCAGCCAGAAACCATAAAGCAACTTCAACAGGCAAGGTCAGAATTTTCCTCATATGGGAAGACCTCATGCACAGTATGAAGACCGCCTTTGAAAAAGCACATACCACCCTGAGATATCCCTTATGCAGCCTCATGCATGCCAAGTCACACATGCCATTAAACTCACATAAGAAGTGACACGCAGGGTGACTTCTAGCATACTGAAGGAGACAGGTGTTTTGGAAAATACAGATGTGTACCCATAAAAGAGTAGACCTCTAATATATACTCTTCCTTTTATAATGGTGATAAGCCCAAAATAGCAACTATCTGAAGACCTACTATTCTTAATTCATTTCCTCTCTCCCTTACCCCAAACATGGGAAAGACTGGGTCCCAGTGAGGACCTTCTTATTCTGGCTTGTCTCCATGTGCAACAGATTTAGTGCCTCAGCCAGAAACCACAACTCTCAATGCTATTGCCCCACACTGAGCTCCTGACAAGTACCATAGACTTTTTATAACTGATTAGGAGATTATTTTGGCTGGCCTTGCACTTGCATAGGTGATTCCTAATGAAGGCATAGTGCTTTGGTATATGATGCCAGCTACAAGCTCCTTATTAGCATTTACTGGTATTAGGTAACATTTTGAATTGACAGGACAAATCACTCCTAACCCCAAAGGACTCTTGCAAGATTTATAACATATTTATGTGGAGGAACCACTGCACTGAAGTTCACAATGACGTCTTTCCTTGTCCTAAGCAGGTGAAAGGCAGCAGGCAGACACCTCAGCACATATACATCCCATGTAAAAATGGTTTGCAAAAATAAACCCAAGTAAGTAATGACAACTTGATGGGATTCAACTGGAGGAAATGACATGGCTGTTGAGAAATGTGCAGTGAGGTCAGAGGACTGTCTTAGCCACATCAAGGTAGTGTTCACCAGGAGGAGGCTGCCTGTATATGAGCAAGAACCAGATGCCAATAAAACCGGCAGTGGTGAGAAGCACAATCTCATCTTCACCAGCAGAAAAGTGTGTGGTCTCCCAGCCCAAAATGGCACAAAGATAATCTCAAGCAAGCTCACATCTAGATTGAACAGATATTTGCTTTTGGTGACTAGCTTTGCTGAAACAAGGTTTCCATGCTTTGGGAAGTTTGCTCTGCAGAGCACCATGGCAATTTCTGCTGTGGGTACTCAGCCATGCCTCATTACTTAGCCTGCAGATATTAAAAGATGTGCCAATCCAATCATCTGAGGGTAGGAAAACAAGCGGCATGTCTGTTAGTGCAGCTCTGTTCCAGATAAGGGTATGACGATTATCAGGTTTGGCTGAATCCCTCAGCAACACAAGATGTAAACCTCAATTCCTATTAATAGTCACTCTAGATCTGTCTCTTCTATCTTCCATTTTCCCTCCTCTTAACCTCCTGTCTAGTAAAGGTCAGGCTTGCTCAGCCATGGAAAAATCCTCTCTTGCAAGTCCTTGATTGGAGGCAAGCTAAGACAACAGGCCAGGTATAGAGTGGTACAACAGAGCAGCATTTACATGTGCTGAGCATCTGGTCTGATTCCTTCAAAGCCCACAACAAGCAAAAATATTGCAAAGTGATTTTATAGCAAGTGAGCTGTAAGCATCAGAAGCTGAGTTTTCTTATCTTTTGTTGGTTTTATTTTCCTCCCCTCCCTTACTTCCCCACTTGTGTACATTTATATTTTTTATTCATTTTTGCATTAAGATCAAACAGGGTGGGACTTGAACAATAATGCATCAGAGCTACTACCTAGCACTAGTTCCTTCTTTCACAGCAAGCTCATTTAATACCAAGAGAGAGACAAGCGGGCGTTCTCTTTTTTTCTACCTCCTTTAAAGGGCTCTACAACTTAAACAGAATAAAGTAAAAAAGACCAAAGTAAAGATGCAGCTCAGTATTAGCATCTGAACTGCAGTTACCTTCAAAAATAAAGGATGTGCTGTATATTCAGCTACACAAAGAAATATTGCAAAGATTTCTATGCTTTTTGAGATGAATCACAGAAACCTTAAGGTTACTCTACACAGGCTCAAAAGGCCAGGATTTCACTGCACCTTGGAGCACAGAAACCCATTTTCAAGAGGTTTCAGTGGGAATGAAACACACAGGCTGCACCCATACAATGCTGCGACAGAGAGGCAACCAACCGCAGCACCCCCCGCTTGGGGTTTTATGTCCACCAAGCAGAGCCTGTACAATCAAATAGGTGCATAGCACCCTACCAGCCCAGCTCACAACCTGACATTCTAAAACCACCACAGAAAAGGTGGAGGGAAAGCTGTGTTTTGCCTCAAGCACATTCTGTTGCTGCAGAAGTGTAAGACTTTTTAGCCCATCTGAGCAAGGACCAGCAGACATGTGCTGCCAAAGTCTCAACCCACCACCTCATCAACCCTTTCCCAGATGAAGGTGAAAGAGGACAAATGATGTTCATTTCCATAAGTGGAGATATCTTTACGGCTAGAGCCACTGCGGAAATACGCACTCTTCCCAGAAGGTGCTGCTGCGTCTCAAACTGAGTGCAAAACATTCAAGGACTTCCATTTCTACACTATTATCCAAAGAGTTGGATTTAAAAAAATAAAAAAGAAAAAATGGCACAGAAAGAAGAGGCCAGCCCAGACCTCAGGGGCCAGTCCCTCAGCTGGTGTGAATTAGTCAAGCTCCTTCAATACAATTAGAGCCATTTACTCCCACTGAAAAGCTACTTTGGAAAAATGGAACACTAAAAAGACAGTATCAGGGTCCAGATTTCAAATTCTCTCCCTAGCCAGACTTCCAGATGGTACCAATATGCTTGGACAACCCAGAAAGCCTAACCAGATCTCAAACCCCTCATTGCAATGCTTTGGATGGTGGTGCAGCATAGGGAAGAACTTGACCTCTCTTGTTTTAATCAGGTGGAGGAAAAAAAAGACCAAGGCATTTTGCTATTGCTACAGCTTCAAGACAGTGACCAAAATTAAAACAGCATCTAATTTTAATTAATGGGCTCCTGTCAACAACCCTTTCCTCTCTCCTTCTCTGTGATAGTGGCATCAGAAGAAAATTGACAAATCTAGTGCAAAGGCTGACAACCTCCACAAAAAGGTCTTTGTATGCAAAGCTTTAAGTGGAAACACAACTCAAGACTCACCAAAAAAAAAAAAAAAAAATCAACTACCAAAGGAAAGACATCACCATGTTTTTCCAAGTGTTTTGCTTGGTCTAAATGGGTTTATTTTTCCTGCAGTGCTGTGAGTGCAGCGCTGACTTTCTCGCAGCAAGAGCCCAGCTAAGACAACTGCCAGCATATCATAAAGAAATCAGGTAACAGGATGAATAGGTCCACAAAGCAGAAGAGCTCATCCATCTTCGACTGAAAACTCCCTTCAAGACCAGCCCTTTCTGTGACTCCCAGCTACTTAACTTATTCAAATGCCCTTTCTTCCCGACAGACAAGACCACACAGGATCTAGCCTGTGGATTGTGCTACCTCAACAACTGCCAGTGAAAGATGTTTTGGAAGACGATGCAGACAAACAAACAGGAAAAGCCCTATGACGGGCAGATAGGGGATAATCTAATCTCTCCCAAACAACCCTTCACCTTAACCACAAAACACATCTCCCAGCTTCAGCTGTTTTGTTTCAGTTCAGTGGTTACTTTCGAAGAAAAATGACCATGTAGACATCATGCAAACCATAGAAGTAGCACCTACTAACTGCCTGGGATAGACTACACGTGAAGAGGTTTGAAGCTTAACTACCACTAACATGTGTACATTATTCCGAAGTCACTTGGACCAGTTTAAAAAATGTGGTTAATTTCTACCAGCAAGGGAACTAATTTAATCAGCTTGGAGCTTTCTTTAGTCTCCTCCTTTAATAAGCCTGTAATTCCTCCCAAGTAGCTCCTGTGTTTCCTGCCCTAAGTACCCACCAGCAAACTCTGGACAGTAGCTATCACATCCACTGTCAAAGTTCCTGAAGTCAGGAGGACCAAAGCTACTCAATACATCCATTCCACAGAGGAGTCTTTCCTTGGATAAACCACACACAAATGCTTCATTATAGAGCATCACAAACCCATTTACATATTTTGAAGCACATTGGGAGGTAATTTCCTGATGAAACAAAGACATTTTAAGGCATATTTGCTGTCTGTGTTTCCGCATGTTAAGAAAAATTGTGATTACAAGCAGTAATTAATTGATCACATACAGCGCGCGTGCTTTGGAATTGCTGTGAATGAAATTGCATTGAAAACATCCTAACAAGGACATCCCTAAATATTTGAAAACAGACAGAGCTGCAAAATGAATGCTGAATGTCATTCAAAGCTGATAATAACCATCATTCAATGCCAGTAAACAAATAAACAAAACCTTTTGGGCTAACAATTATTGAAAGAGTTTTAAAGTGCTGATTACTATCGTAATATGTGTAATGGAGAACAGCTGAATTTTTGAATGCTATGAAGAGCCTGCTCAAGTCGCAAGGACCGTTTTGTATATGGGTGATTTACATTCCTTTGTGTAGGCTGGTACGTATACCTAAGGAAAAAAAAGAAATTATATGCCTATATCTAATGGGAAATATAAAAGCAAAGGACTATTGATGTTGTGAACTCTTTCTCTTTTCCAATAGACAAAGGATAAATCCATATTTCTTGAAATCCTCTTTCTGAAATTCTGATATTCCAGTTCACATTAACTTCATGGAAAATTCCCAAAGGTAAATGGGAACTAACTTTCTCCAAAACAAACAAAAACCCAAATACACCAAAAAAAAGAAACCACCAGAGGTAGCATAAGAACAGTGAGGGACGCAGTTGGGAAGCCTGCAACCAAACTACTTTAAACATCAGTATCTCACCTCCCAGAGCTGGAAGAAAGTTTATACTCACAACATAGAGGAGAACCTGGTTCTCAGGCTTCCCCTGCCTCAGAGATGCTTTCCCACCCTTATGAAAGGGAGAGTAATTGGGAGAGCAGTCATGGGACATGTGAGGCATAGGCCATGTAAAGGTTTGTTTGGTACAGCTGAGATGGCAGCAAAACCCCAGAGGTGGTGGGAATAGCTCTTATATATCAGCTTTCCCAAGAAGCATAAAACACCAAGACCGCAGGTTCATTCTCCTGAAAAACAGGAAAAGAAAGGCCCTAGAAATGGTTTATTAGATTTGAAAAGAAGCAACAAGCCACAGGGAACAGAAACTCCACTGTCGTTTACTCTTTAGTGGCAGCATTGCACTTAGGGTTGCATTTGCAAGCACAGCTCTGGCAGGACTGCAAGATAGGATACATATGGTAAGGATCAGGGTCAGAGCTGCAGGCAAAGGGACCATTTATTGCTGGAAACTGGGATCAGTCATCTGATTTGGTTCCAGTGCCCAGCTATTCGGGAAGGAGGACTTAAACCTGCCCTACCACTGGCAGCAAGCTTCATTTGATCTACACTGTTATTCAACATAACATTATGATAGTTAAGATTATAGTCTCTGGCAGAGAGTGACAGAGATTAAAGGATGCATAAAGTCACATCTTTACCTTCTTACATGGAGCAATCCCATCCAGCAGGATTTCTGCAGAGCCAGAAAAATAGTACCACACAAGAAGCAAAATAACTGATTAATCCTGTTTCTTCGGATTTGTTTTGCTCTCCCCCCTGGTTTGAATCAGTTCTTGCTGAGTTCAACCATAACTCAGTACCCCATGCAAATAATTCTAGAAACAAAGAGATAAACTCCCTAGCCTGAAGTCACAGCTGAACAAGCTCACAGGGAGATTAACTAGATGCTTCCAGCCCAGCTAGTCTTGATGAACATCACCTGATGGTAAGTAAGGAACTAGCCATGATCATCTCTCAAAGGTTAATCTCACACCTTATGGAGGAAAGGTGAAGGCCCTTGGGGGGGTTATTTCTGTGATTATTTTTAATTTTTTTATTTTAATTTTTTTTTAAGAGCTGGGCTACTCTAGACCAGTAATTCAACCTGCTAGGAGAAAAAAAAGTCTGGAACAAGTAAATAATCTGAAAACAACCTAGAAGATAATGAGAAAAGTGGACTGGCCTGCATGGACTTTTTCCAAGAACAGATATTATCAGGCTAATAGAATTTCCTCCTATGATAACATTACAGTCTGTACAGAAAGAACAGTAAGTTTGGCATACCACAGCTTCAGTAAGCTATTTCTTATGACATTCTCATAAGCAAATTAGGAAAACATGGTCTTGATAGAACTATTTGAGGATAAGTGTAAAACAATTTCTTAAAGCCATTCCCAGAAAGATGCTCTCTACAATTCCTGGTTGCAATGACAAAAGTGCTCTCCCAGGTCAGTCCCAGTCCTGGCCACTATTTCCATGAGTGCTCCAGCTAATAGGATAGAATGTGTTTATTAGAATTGCAGAGGGGACCAGGTTAAGAGTATCTGTAAGGACCTATATGGAACTCAAAACTGGAAAAGCAACTTGAAGAAGATACAATGAAATTAAAGGCTCTGCACTTTGGCAGGATGACTAACTGGACTAAGGACAGACAGACCCCAGGATCTCCTTCTTGCTGAAGAATCTCTGATTTTAGCCCTGCTGTCTCACAAGAAATCCCTTAAGCCCCTATGGGTTAGGGCATCTTGAACAAGGAGCTCACCCTCCACAGTAATAATTTAGGGTTACCTAGTAAGAGGAAAAGAAAGCAACAAAACCCCACTCTTCATCTCAGAGATGTGGAAGAACGACAGAAAATGCTAAGGTACTTAAAAATAGGCTCCTAGTCTCTTCCCAATGTTTTTGACCATCTGCTGTACACAAAAACCCACTCAGCTGGCTGGCCTCATGGACTTGCTATGGTCTCCCTGTGACACAAAGGCTCCAAAACCCACCTGGGAGCAATGTTTGGTGGGGTTGTCCTCCCTCCTTCTCTGATGGGGGCTGGAGGAGCTTTGCTGTTCTCCAGTAACTACATCTTATCACTGCTCCCTGGAATTTAAGCATGTTTATTATGTGTGTACAAAAGCTAAGCTCTGTTCCATCAGGGCCCACAGGCTCAGTGCTTCCTGGTAGATGGAGACATACCCCAGTCCCTTCGGGTAGGTTTCCTTTGTATAGCAAGCAAGAGGTAGACTTGTGGCAAACAGCATTACCCGTAAGTAATTTTCCCTTACTTTATATAAGCAAATGCCTTTGATATACAACAATCCCCGACATGTTCAGGTTACATGCTTATTTTAAGATCTTTTGTTTACTTTATGATCTTCATAGGTCATTGACATCCCATTTAGCTCTGGTGACCCTGTTTATACAATTGCAATATACATTAAAAAGCGTTCCTTTGGATAACATTAACATTCTTGATCTTAATCCATCACATGGGCTAACAATAGCTCTAGCTCAGATGTGTACGTAAATGTTAAAAGCTTTAATGTAGAATCCAATACACATATCGAGTGGGAGAGGCCTGATCAAACAGATTGGCTTTCTTTTTTCCATTCTAAGTGGTAGAGGATCCAGAACTATGTAAACTCTCATGAAATGCACTGCAGGACCTCTCCAGCCATCACTCAGTGCGATTAGATTCCCTGGAAAGCTCATTTTTAACTCTCCCTCCACCTCAACTCCAGTGTCTGATGCTGTTGCTGAAGCACCCAGCCACAGCCACCTCCAGGAGCTTCAGATCCTGCTGTTCTCTCACTTGCTGAAAACACAAATCAATGCCAACCTGGCATTTAACAATCTCTCCTGGCAGAGGAGCAAAACTTGCCTGGTATCACACTAAGGGCTGCAATTTCCTGCTCCTGATGTGCCAGGAGCACCTACCAGCACATTCATCAGGAAGCTATGCAGCCTGCCGTGTATTTGCTAACTCATCTGACATTTCTCCACTACTGATTGTTATATTCCCCACCTGCACTGGAAACATCTGGAAGGCCACTGTGGGATCTGAGGTTTGAGCAAGCTCTGGGCTTCCCCTAAGGCTATCATGTCCAATAGACCAAAACACACCCAAAATGTACCCCCTTTCCCTCTGCTAAACTCTAGTCACCTCCAATGAATTGGTGCTTAGTGATGGGAGGTCACTGGTACATGCCGAGTAGCTCCTGCAGAATCCAGCAAGTCCATAGGAAAATTGGCCAGGATGGCTGGAAACCACCAAGCAAACAAACATAGTCTTCTTTAATGCTGAAGCAGTGGTAAGCCTTTGGTGGTATCACAGCAGCAGTGTCCAGCTGTGAAAACGAGAAAGACCATGACAAAGAAGAGTAAGGGTTTTTTTGATGTTACTGGGCCTGATGATGGTAATACCAGATGTTAATACCAGTAGGAAGACATACAAAATTCTATGCTTTTTTTTCTGTGTTTGGGTCTGACTCAATTTAGAGAGATGGAGTCCAAACAGGACCACACAGACCAACCTTCAGCCCTCTGGTCTTTTTGATCTAGTCCAGGAATGGCTATTTCTGTGTACCTGAAGAACTGGACCTGATGACCTCCCAAGCTCTCCTCCAGCACCACTTGCCATGATCTCCGCAACATAGCTTCTGCAGTAGCTCCTATCACCTGAGAAACATTTACCTTATAAACATGATGGAATTCACAAAAATGTGGCCGCACCTAGGGCGGGATGGCCATTCTTTTTGTCTTTCTTCTTTTGTTTAAATTCCCTTTTCCATAGGTTCCAAAAATCATAGTTTGGCAAGCACATTAACTTCTTTGAGGCTTAGCCCATATTTCCCAGGAGACTGGGTTCAGTTGCAGGGTAAAAGAAAAAAAGTACTAATAAAACATCAGACACAGTTGCCATGACACACGAAAGGCAGGATGAATACGCTGAAGAGGACATGCCACATGAGGAGAAAGGAGAACTGGAGGCCACAAGAACGGTGGAGAGAGCCAAGCGACGTGTCCTTGGGTCAGATGGTCGCTGCAACAGCTCCAGCACCTTTGAGCTGTGCCAGCTGTCCCACTGCCAGACTCTCTGTCATGTCACTGATTCCTGGGGAGATTGAACCAAGATTTGGGCAATTCAGGGTGAGGACTGACTGCAGGAGCTGGGCTGCAGAGGGGGACTGCCAGCACCCCTGGCGCCTTTGCAGCTCCTACTTAGTAGTGAGTAACATCCTTAGAAACAAGATCCTAGGACTGGAAAGCAAAATGGTACATATCACTGCTGACCAGTAGTGATATATTCTGGTTTGCTTAAATATAGGTAGTTTTGATTCCTAGTCATGAGTAACTGGCACATCAGCACTACAGTCAGACAGAGCCACACAAACTCCTGCACTGTGATGCACTTTGGGCACAAAGGTTTCCCTCCTTATAAATGACCAGTTGTTTTCTTTCTATCTTATTTGTTGATTTTATAGATCTGTTGTTCTTCTGGATGCAAACTAAAGTTTGTTCAAGTTGCACAACAGTGAAATCTTAATTAAAATAGATATTTAATTTAAAAAAAAAAGACAAAAAACACCCATAAAAAATCTAAGTGAAAAAAAGTGAGAAAAAGAAATTCTTCCACCTCTGAATTTAAGAGGTAAACTTGCATCTAGTCAAAATCAGAGACTTCAAACCATAACTAAACAAACAACTGTAACAGGGTTAATTTATGAAATTAGGCAGGATGCAGCTTTGCTCAGTGATGCAGTGCTGAGGGACAAGGACGCAGGATGTCTGTGTACACAATGTCCAAGGGTCAGCTTTGCATGGATGTATGTGCTACAAGTGCAGAGATAGCAGTGCTGGTCCCTGGGATGTGTTTCAGCAATGCCATCTTATTCCCAGCTGCCAATACCATAATACCTACCAAGACATTTGAAACCAGAAGTAATTAGTTAATTGTTCATTCCTTACAATGGACACTTACAAGGATGCATGTCATCCGTTCCAGAGCAAACTGAGATCCAAGTTTGCAAAAGGCAAACTGCCCTGAATTGATGCACAGGACTTTTTGCAGCTGATGGTGCATCAAGAAGCAGCAGAGCTAAAAGCCAGTTCCTCCCTGGCGGGACCAGTTTGCCAATAGAGTTAAATATGGCATAGGTATCCCTTCCTAGCACAAGTGCAGAGGCAGTTTTTGGTGCACGTTTCAAGAGCTACACTGGCATGCTTGTGGAAGTGAGGAATGGGGGTGACGTAAGAGGACAACTGTCCAGTCCCGCATTTTTCCTCCAGAAATTACAAAGCTTCATTGATGTCCACAGAGAAGTTCAAGTTTCAGGCAAACCCAGAGCTCAAAGGCAATGTCTGTGGGGTAGGAAATGAACCTGCTAGTTTGGCTTTGCCAAAACCACAATTTAAAATGTTATAAACTGATTTCACACATCTCTCTTCAACACCTTCAAGCTGAATGAACCACGATATTATTTAAGATTCCTCCCATTCTTTGTGGGCAAGTGCCACCAAACAAAATAAACAACCCAATGTTGAAAGGTTTCCCCTGCTTCACAGGAGAAAGGAAGAGCAGCAAATCATCAAAGCGTCTGGCTCATACTCTCTGGTAAGCTCTGATGCAGTTTTACTGACAGCATTTTTCCCAAGGAAGAAGTGAACAGTTGTGGAAGAGCGCTTTATAAATGTGAAGAGCTATTTCCCCCAGATCCAACCCCTTAGTGAGCAGAGCTCTCCAAAATACCAGTTTCTATTTCCAGATATGTGGTTCAGCAGCTATGGATGAACTAAGCTACACCTTGAGAAAGGAGGACAGTTTCGAAGCAAATGAATATTCTCCAGGATGTTTTCTGCTGATGAAACAAAGCTACAGAAAAAGCCAGAGAGTAGTACAGCAGGTTTTGGCTATCATTTCAAATATTTATACTGGAATACAATCATTATCACTTCTACCATTCTCCTTCTGCTTGTTCCTACAGGGAACAGCATTAGGATGTCACTGCATTCCATTGCCATAATAATGAAGATGTCACTAATTTACCATTTAGACTTCACTGCCTATAAAACAGGAGGAGGAAATGGGCTGAGAGCATGATAAGAACAAACTGTTTTTAACACAAATATGCTTGAAGCTGGGAAAGGTAAAATTAAAGACAATGAGCTGAGAGCATCTTTCCAGACATCAGGTGTTGTGGTGAACATGTGGGATTGTCCCAGGACCATCAGCTGCAGGAGCAGCCCCTGTGTCCCTAGAGCCCATAGTGTTCACAGACACACTATGTCTGTGATATTTCAGTGCTTAGCAAGTAGTCCTTAGCAGTACTCAGCCACTGTGTTTCTTCAAAGATCTTTTGTCCAGGGATGCTGTGAATGCTCCATCCCTGGCAGTGTTCAAGGCCAGGTTGGGTAGAGCCTTGGGTGACATGTTTTAGTGCGAAGGGTCCCTGCCTATGGCAGGGGAGTTGGAACTAGATGATCTTAAGGTCCTTTCTAACCCTAACTATTCTATGATTCTATGATCTGACCATTTTTGCTACTAAGGCACTCTAATGTTTCTGGAGTCCCAGTTAAGTAAATTATTGTAGTAAGCATTTAAATCCTAGGATTAAAGCCACGGTTGAGCAGAAGCATCATCCTAAAATTAATCTTTTTCAGGGGATGTTGATACCCCTGTTAAGGGAAAGAGATAGATGCATGAGAAATGGGATTCACACCAGAGCCAGTTCAGCCTTATCTCTTGATAAAAGAAAGGGAGGGAGGGAGGAAAAGAGAAAGGGAGGGGGGGAGGATAAAAGACAAGGAAGGTGGGAGAACTTAACCCTCAAGTCTCACTCAGGTGAAGCCTCATGGTCAAATCTAGGAGATATCAAAAAATAGTTTTGGTATCTCTATTGCAAACAATGCTAAACTGCCTGGCCTGTACGGAAAGAAACAATTGCGCCAGTAAAGAAAAAGAGCCACATCTCTAAATATTCAGCAGTCTCCAAGTTATGATATTCGCCTGGAAAGTAGGAGACATGAATTGAAACTGTTGCTGTCAATCAAAAGGAGGACTGAAAAGAACTCTGACAAGGAGACTGATGAAGCCAAGCCAAAGACCCCAACATCCACCCACCTTGGATTCCACAAGTAAAGCTGGACATGGTGTTTGAGAGCTAGACAGCACCCTAGATGCTCAGAGTAGGAGACACTATCCTCTACCTCAGCTTGGAGGTGTGCCCCAAGAATAAAACACCTTCACAAAAACCTCCTGAGTATTTCCTTGAACTTGCCAAGTTTCCTCAGGATTTTCCAGGGATCCTGAATTCACCCAGGCTGTTTGAGCCTAGGAGTGTGAAATCTTATTTTCCAGTTCTTTGCTCAAATTTAATGAACCATCCCCTGTGTAACCTCCCTTGGAGAACATTTTGAAGCCCCATGTACTTCCCTCCCCCTCCACGGCCAACACAGCCAGCATCTGGCAAGAACCCCAGCGTTTATCTTTCCAAACTGGGATGCAAGCACTTCGTAAAACTACCCAGACATAAGTTACACTGAATCCTTCTTCTAGAGGAAAAGCCACCAAGAGATGACAAAAGTACAGCAAGGGCATCTATCCTGCTGTTTCTTCAGCAGGAAATTGCTAGAAAGCGAATGGAGCTCAATCTGAGCTACTACTCAGACGGAAGAGCCTCCAGGAACCTTGACAAATCTGCCACTAAATTAATGTTCCATTTTCCCCCTAACTATTACTGACTGATTAACTGTACCTCAGCATAGAGCAGGTCTTTGCTGCTGTTGTTATTTTCTGCATTACTTTTTTTTTTGGATAAGATATACTTAGGGAAAACACTAGAGATCTCAATTAAGCAGCTGGGTGACTTATAAATATATATTTATGTTTGAAACCTAAGTGGCCATTGGCTTCCCTACTGTTTTACTTAGCTAACAAAACAACTCTATCAAAGTAAGTATTATTCCAAAACCCAACTTCCTGTGTAGAATGCTCCCATGTGCTCCATCAGTCTGCTTCTCTGATGAACTACATCGTTTCTTATAAACTGTCCATGGCCCATAAATTTCCAAGCATAAAGGCTATTACTGTGCTGTGCAAATCTGCTGAGAATTTTATCCTTATAACTTCATTTCAATCGGGTACAAATGAGTTTGGTAAGGAAGTTAATCTGCAAACTTTTTTTCCCCCTCTCCTGTCTTCTGCTTTTGGGCCTATTTTGATAGGTAACACTTATTTGATTTAGTCTTGAGGCGGCCTTTGTTTTGACTGATTTCGGTTGGACCGCCTCTGCCTTGTATTGGCTTTCCTTAACTCAGGGAAAAATGCTCAAATGTTCCTTTCCTCAAAAGCTTAAAAACAAAATTCACAATAAATGATTGATGAAAATAGAGCCAATTGGGGTTTTGGACACCTACTAGATAAATACTGCAAATGTACTCTGTTTTGTGATCCAAACAGAAGACCTCTGCCTATATTCAGGTATGGGAAGCGATAACTACTTTACAAAAATCTTTTCCCTTTCTGGCCCAAGCCAGAGTGGTGGGAAACTGAGGATTTTTTGTCTGTGTGTATGCAAATTAAAACCTCTTATGAATGTTTTGCTCATCTTTAGCTCTCACAATTGCCTGCTTATGTTACGACTCCTGTTGTCACATGGAGCAGACAGATCTTCAAAGTGTGGTCTCCTTGTCCACCGAGTAGAAAAATGACTGGATTTTGCCATCGGGTGCAGTATGAGGCTTATGCTTCCCCTGGCTTAATTCCAATTTCCATAACAATACAAATTAGACTTCCTCAAGCCCATCGGAGAAATGGGAGGGAGTGGGGGGAAGATGAAATAAGCCATAACTCTCATGGCTTTCTTTCTCCAAGCCCCAAAAGCAGTCAATCAAAAGCAATATGGAAAAAAATAATGGGAACAGGGATGTTTTGATATCTTGATTCTGGAGACTTCTTGACTACCTTGTACTAATTTCATTACACTCAATTTAAGGGGCTTTTCATTGATAGATACCCCAGGAAATATGACTTAGAAACAGCATGCTACCTTGGGATATCACCAACCATTTGACATTGGGGAACTAAAACAAAAACAGATGTTTTAGGAAATAAGCAGCTTGAATATATCACTCATAAACCAATTAAAACTTTCTGTAGAAGTTGACATTTCCCATGAAGCAAGCAATGGGAGTAAACGCAAATCAGTTGGCTGAGAGCTATGGAGCAATTCCCAGGCACAGATTTTTTTTTATTATTTTATTTCATTTTTTACTGCTTTGGAAATGATGGTTGGGCTTAAAAAAAAAGAAAGGTGTGATAAAGAAGCAGTCTCACCTTGTCACTCTCAAACCCAGGATCTGTCTTTTCACCTTCACACTTCCATTCATTGCTCATTAAGCAAACAGCAAGATATTCCCACTATTGTTTGTCTTTCTGGCAGAGGAGTCTCTGCAATTTCAGGAGCAAGAATGCTCCAAAATAAGTCATGGGAATAATTACTCTTTGTTTCAGGTATTTAGTTAAAAATAGTTTGTGGTTCCTGAGAGTACAGAGGAAAATGAGCAGTTTGGGAGTACTTTGCTTATTTTAAGCTTTTAAAAATGTCATCCCTTCCTGCTTTCTTTTCCCAGAATACTTCTTTTCTTTAATTTTATTTTGCAAAGCCAAGCAAAAACATCTAAGCACATGCTTAACTTTAAGCATTAAAAAGTCAATGGGATTTAAGCATGTGTTTAAAGGCAAACATATGCTTTAGAGCTCTGCTGAATAGGAATGGTTTATTGAATCAAGGCTATAGACAGGTTAATAAAATGGGTTAATATATGCAATCTGGAAACAAAAATTAAACATGTTTCTGGAATATTAGCATTATAAGCATTGCCTCATTCTAGCTTAATTCCCTGAATTACTATTGGATTTGTAATGTCCTTGACACTGTCTCTCTCTCATTTCTTGAAGAAATGCAAATTATTGTACTAGATTATAATCAGCTTGCTAATGTACAGCTCAAAGCTTATGATTTTATCCAGAGTAATTCGGAATGATATGATCTTTCTTCAAAAGGAGTTTATTCACCAAATTTCATTTTCAAAGAAAATCTGCCAAATCTTTTCCACTGTCACATATCCATAATTTGCTCTGTATAAATAACCATTCACTCTGAATAAGATGTAGAAAATATTATGCTATTTTTTAATATTTGCTCTAGAATTGGTTCCACAATGGTGCTTATTGTATGACAAAAGATAAGAGTTTACACTCCCATCAGAGGTTTCTTTTAAATAGATCATAAAATTCATTGTGAATATTTAAGCCAAGAGTAATAACATGGTATCATATACTCACGCAGTATAATGCGGCAACACTCTGCATTTTGACATCTGCCCAGACAGATGTTTAGAACGAAGTTCCTCAGATTCTTTCTTCTTTTTTTCTTTTCTTCTTCTTTTTTTTTTTTTTTATTTAAGTTGCATGGGAAAAAATCTGGGAATCATCTTTTATATTGAAGCTACTTAGTACAATTTAACTGTCAACAGTTTAATTAATTTAAATGTAGACTTACTGTGGAAGCCAACGACTCACATAAGCCTTCCACCAAAAAAACAGGAGAAAAAAAAGAAGAAGCCTCAAAATGTAGCCAGCAACATCCTGCCCTCAGGAAGTCTATACACTTACAGGATGCACACACAGAGCAAATATCTAAAATGCACAAATTACTTATATAACTTTCTGCTGCTAGCTCATCTTCTTTAACACAGACAACCTCAGCACCAACAGTCAATAGATGTTTTCCCGCTGTATTCCTTCAGAAGAACTATGCTAATTAGTAGCTACTAATTATTTTGCCTGTAGCAACACTGCTGATAAATATCAACACATATATCTACTTAAAGTAATAGCAGAGGGACCTTTTATAATAACTCCATGTCTTTTGATTTCTGGGGTTTAGATCCATGTTGAAACATGCACATGACCACATGCTGACTGCCAAATTCATTGTAATGTGGAGCATGTTTCAGTGATAGTCCTTTAAACATGGCTGGATTTTTCTGAAGGGCTTGCTGGTTAGTTTATTTATTATGAAGATTTGTCAGGCAGCACAGTTAAGTTAATCAGTAAGCAATAAAAGATTTAAGTTCAGAGATATAAACTGGTTGATTTATTGCTCACAAAGGTTTTTGGCTTCTCAACGGGAACTCATGAAAGCATGTTGCTATGGTTACTTTGGAAACCGGTATCTTTTTATACCCTACTAATATATAGGAATTTGAGAGAGGAACTCCAGGTACCTGCGCAATATTTTCTTTTTTATTATTATTTTTAATTTTTCTTATTTTTTTATATTTTTTATGCAAATATGTAGACACACAAAACTTGTTTTATTTTGAAATCCCTGCGCCAACTCCAAGCTTTGGATTACTGCTGCTGCCAGGAGAGTCAGATCACTTTGCATGTGTCCTGCCTTGTTTAGGACTTTTGCAATCTTCAACAAAAATCAATCTGAACATACTATTTTAAAAGCAAAGGTGCCGACCAAAGAGGTACTCAAAGCAGCAATGTTGTTACATTACAATCTTCTCCCGCAAGCAAATCCAAAAGAAGAAAATTACAATGTCAAATACAGTTAAAATTGAATATAAACTGTTCTGCTGTCTTTCTTTTTTCTGTCCTACTGAGCATGTTATCCAACCTCACTGGTAAATGTTACACAAGTTTTTTTCCTCTGACTGTGGTGGTGATCATCTATCTGCTGAGCATGCAGTTTAATGTCAGCACAGGCTGGCTGGAATATGTATTGCATATGATTTTCCAAAAGGCCAATGTGACTGTGGCTCCCAGGGTCCAATAGAGGCATAGCTAGATTTTCAAAAGCCACTATGGGCTCTATAGTCTTACTGCTGTATATTTAGGAGTTATTTTTTAAAGGACCTGAAATTGCGCTTAGATTTCAAGACCAGGACCAAAACTGGACAGCAAGAACCTCTGTCCATCTTGCATGCACTCATACCATCAATATCTCAGTAGCATAGAATCATAGAATAGTTAGGGTTGGAAAGGACCTTAAGATCATCTAGTTCCAACCCTCCTCTTCTGGGCAGGGACACCTCCCACTAAACCATGTCACCCAAGGCTATGTCCAACCCGACCCTGAACACTGCCAATGATGGAGCATTCACAACTTCCCTGGGCAACCCATTCCAGTGCCTCACCACCCTTACAGTAAAC